>CM060330.1:59342290-59349790 GCA_030674155.1 Stramonita haemastoma
TGACACAAGCATGCATTCAAGCATAATTATGTGCACACACGCAAACATATAGGCACACATGCACACACATATACACACTCACACGTACACACACAGACTCACATAGACACAGAGACAGACGAAGACACATATATACACACACACACAAACACACACACACACAACACACTCACACACACACACACACACCACACACAAAAACCACACCCACAACACACAACACATACAGCACTGGTCACAGCCATTATGCAACCCATGCTGACCTCCCCTCACCTTCTGTCGCTGCTGCTGGGATCAGAAAAGATAGAATAGACAATCATAGGGGAGACAATCCCACACAGACGTGAGGAGACAATCGAAGATGAGATTGAAGAAGTAATCCAGCAATCAGCAATCATTCCCGCGCCCCCTCCTGTGGCAGTGACCGGGATCAGCCCCCACACCCCTCCTCTGATTCCCGCTGTCAGTGGCAAACTGTCGTCTGCCAGCCCTCAGCCCTGCACACCTCTGTGTCTGCTTGGTCTGTGCTTTCTAGTGCACACAGACATATAGACACACGCACGCATACACACGCACGCACAGAAAAACACACACACAAACAAGCAAACAGACAAACACAGCACACACACACACATACACACACGGGATATCCTGTTCCGCTTTTCGTAAGAGTAGGCCATCGTGTGCCGGTGGGAACAGATGACATTTACAAAACTGCATACACACGGGGACTGGATGTAAAAAAAATACAAGAGTGCTTATTCCATTATCCTCGATATAAAAGAATCAATCAATCAATCAATCAAGTCAATCAATCAATCAATCAATCAATCAATCAATCAATCAATCAATCATATCAATCAATCAATCAATTCTGGTGGTCAGAGTAATGCGCTGTGGTTTGATGACCCGGGTTCGAATCTCGTTCATGAGGATAATTCCTCTGAAGTTAACATTAGTGCCGACTCCACTCCCGCCCCCCCCCCCCCAAAGTCTTTCGATGAGCAAAAGCATGCAGAGCATCTTGCGCACACATTAAAACCCGTTCCACTTTTCGGAAGTGTAGGCCATTTTGTGCCGATGGGAACAGATGACAAAATTGAAAAACTACATACACAAGGGGACTAGATGTAAAAAGCACATGAGTGCTGATTTCATTATCCTCGAACCCCACCCCAGAATAAATAAACAAATGAATAAATAAATAAATGAATGAATGAATGAATGAATGATAAAAAAAAATAGATAAGAACACACACACACTTACACTCATAATTATGCATTCTCCTCTCCCTTTACATATATCATTCACACTGACACAGACATATTCTTTATTCAAGCACATGAGGACACCTTTCTGACCCTATTTTTAACCCCAAAGAGAATAATTACATATTCATAAGCAGGCGACTGGACATGAAAGAGCAATGTAGAAGTTGCTTGTAACCTTCAACCTCTCTTCTCCACCTTTGACCTTGATTGACCCCGGTCTGTCCTTTTTACACTCCCTTCCCGTCAGTGATAGAACCTGTATCAGAGTGACAGTGAAAGAACGTATGTCAGCATGACAGAACATGTCAGCATGGCAGGATATGTGTCAGAGTGACAGAATATGTGTCAGAGTGACAAAATATGTGTCAGAATAAATATCAGAGTGACATAATGTGTCATAGTGAAAGAATATATTCAGAGTGACAAATATGTGTCAAAGTGACAGAATATATATTAGAGTGACATAAAATGTCAGAGTGTAACAATTATCTATTAGAGTGACCGATTATATATCAGAGTGACATTATGTGTGTCAGAAAGACAGAATATGTGTCATAGTGCCATAATGTGTCAGAGTGCTATAATGTGTCAGAGTGACAAATGTGTCAGAGTGCTATAATGTGTCAGAGTGACAGAATCATGTGTCAGAGTGACAGAATATGTGTCATGGTACGTCTCTTTATTCTACGTCGTTTCCTTTTTTTCTTTGCTGTATACTTTTTTGTACATACGCTGTAAATCTAAAATTGAAAGATCTTCATTATTTTTGCCCCTTTTGGGGCAGCGAGAAAGCTTGAACATCTGTGTGTGCATGGATGTGTGCAGAAACACAGGCATACGTTGAAGCACAACAGTACAAACGTATAAGTGTGTTGGTATGTGCGTGCATACTTCATACATTATGAAGACACTACATACACGTTTACATGCATGTATATGCACACATATACTTGATCATTATATGCACGCTCAGGGGCACAGGCACACAGAAATGATATGTTCATGCGCACACACACGTGCACGTACACACAGACGGACACATGTATGCATTTGCTCAAACAAAGGTATCATACACAGATGTTTTCATACACACGCATGCAAGCACGCAAACACAGAAGCATACATATTTGTATGTCATGTACACACATAGTTATACCACCCTAGCCTCTCTGTATATCTCTCTTATCTCTCTCTCCCTCCCTCCTCTCTCTCTCTCCCTCTCTCTCCCTCCCTCCCTCTCTCTCTTCCTCTCTCTCCCTCCCTTCCTCTCTCTCTTTCTCTCTCTCACACCCACAAACACAAACACACACACACCAAGCCCACACACACACACACACACACAACACACACACACACACACACACACACACACACACACAAAACACACACACACACACCACACGCACGCACGCGCGCAAGCACACGCACACACAAATTGCGCTCACAATTTGACGACCCGGGCTCGATTCCCGTTCGAGGCGACTTTCCCCTTGAGTTAACATCAGTGCTGACTCCACTCTCCCCAAAATCCTTCGGATGACACTATAAACCGAGGCCCCGTGTGCGAACGTACGCAGAACATCTTGCCACACGTTAAATCCTGTTCCGCTTTTTGTAAGAGTAGGCCATTGTGTGCCGATGGGAAGAGATGACAAGATTTACAAAACTGCATACACACGGGAACTGGTTGTAAAAAAAAGCACATGGGTGCTTATTCCATTATCCTAGATTAAAAGAATAAATAAAAGAAATGAATAGATAAGCACATGATACCCTGATTGAAGCAGACAAAAGGAATATTTCCAAGCCTTCTTTTGACACTAGAAGCAGATCTAGAGGCAGGAGAAGGGAAAGGGGAGGCAATCCAGAAATCGGCCATACCCCCCCCCCCCTCTTTTCTCCGCCTGGGCCCCCAGTTGACTGGGACTTTCCCCCTTCTCATCCCGCCCCTGTCCGTGCTCAGTGTGTCAGTGGAGATGTTCTGTCAGACTGTCGGCCATCTGGGTCAATCCTGCCATCTCCTATCTGTGGTGCATTTCTGTACACTCTTCCTTCTCACAGGAACGTGGCTGACAGATGTGTGCCATTGCGTAATGCAGAGATGCGGGCACAACTGTAGTGACAGATATATGTATGAACCCGCACCTGCACAAAAACACGGAAACATAGATACGTGCACACATAGATACAGATACATAATTATGTGTCACACACACACACACACACACACACACACACACACACACACACACACACACCACACACACACACACACACACACACACACACACAATTCTGGGTGTAATTATTGACAAAAATCTTACATGGACCGACCATGTCATGGCTTAGGAAAACGTCTTACAAGCAAGGTACGTCAGTTATCAAAAATAAAACACTTTCTAGATAATCATTCACGCAAACTCTTTTTTTGTGGACATATCTTGCCTACAGTTGACTGTGCCTCACTCTTTGGGACAACTGCAGTGAAACTAATTTGAAATTTCATTGATCGATTTTATAAAAGAGCACTAAAACTTGTACTATTAAAATCAAACTCCCTAACCATCAATGATTATAAGCAAGCAAATATTCTTACATTTCAAAACAGCTTTATTTCAATAAAGCTCTATTTGTACAAAAAGTTGTCAATGGAAATGCCCCTCCCAAGATCACCAGTAGATTCAAAATTAATGAACACAGGCATAACCATCTACTAACATTTCCCAGACCCAGAAATAATCTTTACAAAACAAGCTTCCTATATTCAGGTAGTGATTTATGGAACAAGCTCCCAAAACGTTTAAAATGTATCAAAAATAAAAATCAGTTAAAAAATCAGTTGAAAAATCACTTGATGCACTTATGCAAAAATGTTTAAGATGTAATCATGAATGCAATCAACCATATTTAAATCAGATTAAAGATAATGGTACTCTCTGCTCACCCTAAAAATCTTTCACATGTGGTTTATGGTGACTGAAAAATCTACACCTTGATTGCTATATGTATGTGGAGGGGGGGGGGAGGAGGAGAAAGAAATTTTGTTGTTGTTGTTGTTGGTTTTTTTGTTTTGTTTGTTTTTGGGGGGTTATTTTTTTATAAATTTATTTATGAACAGGAAAGGGTATATGTGATGTATGTAAACACGTGTACATTCCGCAAATTCAAAAGGAGAAAACCAAACCACCGATCTGATGACTAGATTGGAGACATTTTTCTCATGCAATTTTCTTACCCAGTTCAATAGTCTCAGTGTAAATGGATTTTGAATTTATTTTATTATTTTTATTAATGGGAATATTAGCACTATTAAATTTATATTACTTTGGTTAGTGGATAAGGCCCTTTTTTGTTTGTTTTTTTGTTTGTTTGTTTTTTTGTTTTATTTGCGGGTTCTTTCTGTTTTTGTTTGTATGTGTAGGTTTTTTTTTTGTTTTTAAATTTTTTTTAAATATATTTAATATAATCATAAATCATTACTCTAATTCTTCCATTTGCTGTTTGTATTCTCCCCCTTCCTCCTTGATACCCCCCCCCCATCCTTCCCATCCACCTCCCCTTTACTGCTTTTGTTTATTTTGTCTTTTGGTTTTTTTTGTTGTCTTTGTTTGTTTGCTTGTTTTTTTGTTTATTTGTATATTTGTTAGTGCTTATGTTTCCTCTCAGTGGAGATGGGTATTATCATATGGTATTGTTGCGTTTGTTGTTTTTTCTTTTCTTCCTTTTAATATATAATGTATGAACTGAAGTATGCAGATACTGTAATCTGACAAATTGCTTATTGACTTTTCATTGATTCTTTTCTTTAAGTCTTACACAATGGTATTAGTAACATTGTAACTGTGTGTGTGTGTGTGTGTGTGTGTGTGTGTGTGTGTGTGTGTGTGTGTGTGTGTGTGTGTGTGTTGTGTTCTTCAATTTAACGTCTTTCCACTTAAGTGATATTAGACGGGAAAAAAAAAGTGACAGTATAGTGAATGTGCTTGAAGAGAGAGAGAGAGCGGGAAAGAGAGAGAGAGAGAGAGGGGAGAGAGAGAGAGAGAGAGAGAGAGAGAGAGGAGAGAGAGAGAGAGAGAGAGAGAGGGGGGGGGGGGGAGGGGGGCAGAAAGGGGAGAGAGAGAGAAAAAATGTGTGTAATGCATGGGTGCATGCGAGTGTGCCTGCGTGTGTGAGTGTGGACTTCATAAAAAGAATGAAAGTTAAACAAATCCTAAGATAACAAAGAATATTTCAAATGTAACATTTAACTAGAATGAAATTAACTACATGTAACAGCTAACAACAATCAAAGGTAAATCCCAACTGGACTATTACATAGACAAACAGAAAAATCATGAAGAAGCGAAAAGTCGTTCAAAATCTTTTCTAGAGAAAAAGGGCTGTTTGAAGAATGACAATAGCCCAACTTTTGTAAAACCGAGCGCCCAGCGAATGGACAGTGAACAAGTAAATGATTCACTGTGATTTGTTCACCGCATAAGCATTTAATATTTTTGCAATATTTCGTGCGGAGAGCGTTTAAACGAAAGCGATACATTAAACTGATGATGTGTCTAGGGCTAGAATTCAAATTATTTAACAAGAGGGTACTGGTCTTTCTTGTAGTAGTACTTTTTATGCAGTTATTAAAATATTGACAATTAGAACTCTCGAGATAACTTTGGAATTGAGCAGAAGATATATTCTCTACCAGTCTGTAACACTCCTGGAGATCTAATGGAATGGAAAGACTGATAGTACTATCAGAACAGTGGGCTGCTTTTCTGGCAGCTTCATCTACCCTTTCATTGGGAGTGATCCCACAGTGTGAAGGTACCCAGAAGAAAGTTACTGATATATCTTTAACTGACAAAAGATGCACAAGGTGTTTTATTTCAGTCATCATTTCGCGTCTTGCCTTTTGAATTAAAGATCTAAGCGCAAGTAACACTGATTTTCAATCTACACATAGTAATATTTGACAGGCATTCATGGGCAGAGTAGACATATGATTTAAAGCCATGAGGATGGCTGCGAGTTCAGCAGTAAATATAGATACATGACTACCCAAGTAATATTGCTTTACACATTTAAGTGCAGGAATTACAAAAGCAGCACCTGCTCTGCCGTCTTCGAGAACAGATCCGTCTGTGAATATATGTAAATAGTTTCTATAGTGACTATCCATATAGCAGTTAACTGTACTCTTTAACAAATTTGGCGAATCTTTTTTTAATAAATTTAATTTATTTATATCAAAAGTGGGTTTATTCCATTCCCACGGCGGAACTGGCGAAAATAATGGTTTAACAGCAACAGATGTTCCTATGATTTTGGGATGACAAAGAATCTCTGCAGCAAAAGTATAAAGAGATTTCAAAGACTGGATCTTTTCAGCCCTTTTACCAAAATCTTTATCAGATTTAAGGTGGACTTCGCGCTGAGAGAAAGTATCATACGCAACACTTTTTAATACGAACTTTGCAGCTGAGGATTTTCTAAGCTCATCAAGCGGTAGAACACCCGCTTCTCCGTAGGTTCCCAAAATGCATGAATGAGCTGGGACTCCTAGTGCAAGTTTATAAGCTTTGGAATCTACACTCTGTAACTTTTTTAACAAGTGTTGGGGTGCATTAAAGAAAACTTCTTGCGCATATGTCAACCTCGAACGAACAAGCGAGGAAGACAGGGATACAAGGGCTTTTGTATCATGTCCCCAATGCTGCTTACTGACAATTTTAAGGAAATTCAAACTTTTTCGAGCTTTGTTCAGAATATATTCGATATGATTGCTCCAGGATAACTTTGGAGTAAGATACACACCAAGAAACTTTACAGCCTGTGCGTACTGCAGAACAAAACCATCAATTGTGAAAACTGGTAAATGTTCTGGATCATAACCTGAATTAAAGAGCATTAAATTCGTTTTTTCCAATGATAAAGCAAGACCCATTTTCTATCAAAAAATTATTAAGTCCATCGAGCTGAAGCTGGTATACTTTCCTTATGTAATTCAAAACTCTAGCTGGAGTTTTACGTTTCATTGTAACTCTCATCCACAAACAAATGTCATCTGCATATTGAACTAGTACTGATTCTTTTGACATAATTTTTGGAAGATCAGCTAATAAGATATTACATAAGATAGGAGAGATTACTGAACCTTGGGGTAAGCCCATTTCGACTGGTCTCGGGTTTGAGTAAGTACTACCTATACGTGTTTGTAAAAATCTGTTGGATAAAAACACC
>CM060330.1:59354790-59377290 GCA_030674155.1 Stramonita haemastoma
TGCGCGTGCGTGTGTGTGTGTGTGTGTGTGTGTGTGTCTGTCTGTCTGTCGTGTGTTTGTGGAGACTATGACAGAGGGAGGTTGGAACATTATGTCCTGCCTATTTCAGAACTGTTAGGAAGAGGTGGGGAGGATATAAGACTAAAGCGGAGAGTATGTGTTTGGAAGTAGATTGTGTGTTTGTGATTTTAGTATGAAATGTGAACAGCAAAGTCTGGAAAATTTCCTTCTGTGTTTGTTGTTGTAGGGAAAGTAGATAGAGTGGAATGGAGGGGGGGGGGGGGGGGGTAGGCCACTCCCTCAAGGAGTGTGACAATGAGGGAGATGAGGGTACTTGTCAGGTTAGCTGGGTGGGTTGAGGGCGGAAGTCCTGTTTTGTGTGTCTTGTTTTGCGGATTTGTTAGGTTTTTCCTCTTGTCATCGTGTGGTGGATAAGAAATGCAGAGGGACTTCATGTGTCGATATCAGTGCCTTCCAGGTTCGAAACGTGTAGAGCGAGTAAGATGTTTTGGTCGCTTCTCCTTTTGGGTGTGTTACAAGCCTAGCAGCGAGGGAGAGGAGACGGGCGCCGCCTTCAATATGTCTGGCCCCTAGAAAAGCTGAGATCTCTGATGCCTCGCTCCGCCACGACCGCATAGGTTATGGGACACCTTTATCTTTACCTTAGAAGCCTAGCAAGGCCAGCTAAAACTTCCCTGTGAATAAAAATGATTTCCCTGTCCAAGGACCTTTTTTAGCTGGTCAACAACATTCCTGCATGTAGGAATACAGCAAGTGTGCCAGCCACTCCAGGGTCAAGGGCCTGAGACTCAGAGAGGACACGATGTCTCCTTCTGCAAGGAGTTTGAGGACAGGTCACCAGGCTGGGTCAAGAACACTGGCGAGGGACTTCTCTGACTCTCCTGGGAGTGAGGGCAAAGGTCAGGTCGTTTCTCCTGAGGAGAACCCTTCTCTACCTTCTGCAGATTGGACTGGGACTTGGGGTTATTGAGGGGGGGGGGGGGGAGGGGGGTGCTGGCGAGTTTCCTCATGGATGCTGTAGGAGAGAAAGAAGCAAGAAGGTTAAGAGAGCAGAGGGAAAAGGCAAACACACACTCATATTGCTACTGCTATGCTACTGCAACAATACTACTCATACTACTACTAATACACACTCTATACTACTACTACTACTACTACATACTGCTCGCGCTGCTGTGTGCTGCTGCGTTGTGCTGCTGCGGCTACTACTACTACTACTACTATACTACTACTACTATACTACTACTACTACTACTACTACTACTACTACTACTACTATACTATACGTATCGTGACAGACAATAGCAAAAAGCCATAATATGAAGCACAAAAGGCATGTTCAGATACAGAAATACAGACATATCATCAGCTCGTGAATGGCTTCGTCGAAGAAAGTGTGGCTGCTAAATAAACACGGTCATAAAAAACACAAAATAAGCTATATAAATTTCATGCATTATTATTATTATTATATTATTATTATTATTATTATTATTATTATTATTATTATTATTATTATTATTATTATTATTATTATTATTATTATTATCATCATCATCATCCCATCATCACATCATCATCATCATCTATCTTATTATTATTATTATTATTATTATTATTATTATTATTATTATTATTATTATTATTATGAGCAATTACACTTACAGACAACGAAAAAAAACCCATACAGGACCAAACTGCAATCAGTTGAGCAAACAAAATCAATCATCCATCAAGCAATTGGAGTTTGCTTTCATCCAACACTTGGCGATAAACACGTTTCCTAATTAGCGGTTTCATTTATGATCTCTCTTTTTTCATTTCTGAATGCATGTCATCTTGACATGAAACGAAATGAAGAGCGTGTGATGTGTGTGTGTGTGTGTGTGTGTGAGTGCGGTGAGTGTGATGTGTGTGTGAGTGTGATGGTGTGTGTGGAGAGAGAGAGAGAGAGAGAGGAGAGAGAAGAAGAGAGAGAAGAGAGAGACGAGAGAGAGAGAGAAGAGAGAACGAGAGGAGAGAGAGAGAGAGAGAGAGATGAATGAGTGAATGAATGAAATGAATGAATGAATGAATGAATGAATGAATGAATGAATGAATGAATAAGTTATCTTTACTTACCAAGGATTACAGAATAAGCATACAGATACTTTTTTTTTTTAATCTAGCCCTCATCCTGATTAGCAAAACAAACAAAACAAAAACAAAAAAGAACAACACACCCTAAAAACAAAACAAGCAAACAAAAAACAACTATAGCAACGACAACAAGAGTTCAACCTATGGTTAAAAAAGGATGTAAACGTGTATGTAAAAGGTAATAAAAAGGTAAAGGTGTCCCATAACCTGTGTAGTCGTAGAGGAGCGAGGCGTCAGAGACCTCAGCTTCTCTGGGGGCCAGCATGTTGAGGGCGGCGCCCATCTCCTCTCCTCTCTGCTTTACCTTCCCTGATCCTAAGGAGGGCAGGTACCCATCATAGCTGGGTGAACTGGGGGAACTGTACTGTAGCGAAGGCGCGCAAACGGTCACCCATCCAACTGATAACTATGCTCAACACTGCTTTACTTGACTTGGGGAAAGCGAGCGCTCTGACCAATGAGCTTTCCCGCCCCATAAACATATATATTGATAACAGTTAATTTGAAAACACGATAAATATGTGTTCAATACATACACATATTCTCCAACTGACTCGAATATCAAAATTAAGTCATATACACTGATTATGATTAAGTAATTAGATAAATTAAGGGAGGGGGAGAGGAGAGAGAGAGAGAGAGAGAGAGAGAGAGAGAGAGAGAGAGAGAGAGAGAGAGAGAGAGAGAGAGAGAGAGAGAGAGAGAGAGAGAGACAGACAGACAGACAGACAGACAGAAGACAGACAGACAGACAGACAGACAGACAGACAGACAGACGTATAGACGAGAGAGAGGCAGAGACAGAAAGACAGACAGACAAGACAAACAGACAGACACAGACAGATAGACACCAACCACCAGTTAAGGCTGAAAGACATTGAAACAGAGACCAACCGACAGACAGATAAACAGAAAAGTTAACAGAAAATAACTAGACAAACAAACAGCAGACAGAGAGGTAGACAGACAGACGTGCCCACAGACAGACAGACAGGCAGACAGACAGGCAAACAGACAGACAGGAAGACGGACAGGCAAACAGACAGACAGAACAACAGACAACAGCGCAGACAGACAGTAGTAATTGTGTTGGCAGTGCACCAGGCTCAATCTTCCCGCAAAGCAATCAGCCTGCTGCCCCTCATGCGTTTGGCTGGAGAAAGGACCTCCTGTCTGCCCATCCCTCCAATCCTCCTGTCCTCCCACACCGCCCCACATCCCCTGTCCTGCCCATCATCGTCTGCAACGCTCCTGGTCCTGCCCAACATCCCACCTCCTGATCCTGCTCCACATCCACCTCCTGGTCCTGCCCATCCACACCCCTCCTGTCTGCCCTCACCTCCTGTCCTGCCCACATCCACCTCCTGTCCTGCCCACATCTTCATCCACTCTTCCTGCCAATCCCCTCTGTCCTGCCCACTCCACCACCTTCTGCCACATCCCCTCCTGTTCCCTGTCCCACATCCCCTCCTGTCCTGCCCACATCCACCTCATGTCTGCCCACATCCACCTCCTGTCCTGCCCACATCCCCCCTCCTGTCCGTCCTTCCTTTCTCTGCTGCTTTGTCTCCTACTCTGCTTTCTTCTTCTTTTTCTTTGCTTTACCTGGCCATGGGGATGCCAGGGAGGGGGGCTGTCAGCATAAATAGTATTCCCACCTTCTGGAAATTCTGTGCTAGGAATTTCCCCTTTTCTTCCTCTCTGTGTCTACCTATGGCCCAGGCTAAAAGCCGTGTCAGCTATTGATGCCAGCTCATTGCCAAGGCCTACACTAAAATGTTGTTATGTTGTAAAATGGTGTGTTGAGATTGCCATCAGCCATGACAAGCTCTGAACATAACAATCTGCTTTCTCCATGAGGGAGAGGATATCCCTGAAGTCGTAGTATGAAAAAAGCAGCTAAAACATTCATACACGCAAACCTCTTTCATTGTGCAGTTTCAGTCTCACAGCTAAAACATTCATACACGCAAACCTCTTTCATTGTGCAGTTTCAGTCTCACAGTGATTCCCAGGTGGGATGAGTGAGTCAGAGTGCACATTCTGGATGACCCCCGGAGTGTTAAGCTGGGGAACGCTCAACAACAACAACAACGTTTCTGCCGTGTCCTATTCATTTCTTCCCTGCCGCTTCCTTCTTGTCTTTTTTCTGCCCTCTTGGTCCATTCTCCTGCCTTTTGTTTTCAAAAAGATAACAGAGAACAATTCTCTTCCACGCCGAAGCACAATGCACTGGCCTGACTTACCAGACGCCTACATTCAGCCTGACGCATTTTTGCACATGTGACACACAACCTCAGCTGCTGTCTGTGCGTTTGATGACAAAGGAGAATTTCCTCTGTTAGCTTCTTGTTCGTGTCTTTGGTTTTGTTTCTTTGCCTATTGGTTTGGTTTTGTTTCATTGCTGTGCTCTGTAGCTAGGTTCCAGTGGTGATGTTCTGTAGGTCATCCCGACCTTACCCAGCACATGCTTACTAGAGTTTATTTTATCATTTTCTATAATGATATTCTCGTGAAGGTCATCAGGACCTTACCCAGTAACACTTACTGGGGTTTATTGTTTCATTTTCCATGGTGCTATTCTCAGGCAGGTCATCACGACCTTACCCAGTACACGCTCACTCACTGGGGTTTATTGTATCATTTGTCTATGAGCCCCTAGCCCACAGGGAGCCATATCAATGTTAAGCAGCCACGGGGGCACTAGTCAGAAGAGCCCTGCACTCTCTCCCTCTGGAGTCATTTTGGATATCATCCGGTAATGAGCTTAATAGAGACACGCCACAGCCCACTAAGCTCTTCAAAAGCGAATTTATCACTGAACCAGGGTGAGAGATTTATTCCCCTTTGAATGGTGGTCATGATCACAGACTGCTTATTGGTTTGTTTGTGTAGATTTGGGGAGTGTGGTGCTGAATATATTAGATACATAACACTTAGTTAGCCTACCACCAATCCTTTGCAAAACAGGACCAACTCACCGCTCAGAGTCCGTGGAATGGGAAAATGAAAGACCTGGGTTCAAACCTAATCCATCTCTGATGTCGGAATGCCGTTACCTAAATGGTGGGTGGGGGTGGTGGTGGTGGTGGTGGTGGTGGTGGGGGTGATCGCATAAGCAAAACTCTCACCATGGTGAGCCTCAGAGTTCTGGTCGAGGAACGAAAAAGAATTACTCGGAAAAGCTGAGGAGCCTTTGTTTTCACTGTAGCTTACCATTGGGTCCTCCTCCACCTCTGCCTTGTGTTATTGCCGTACCCTCAATGTTGCCAGCTTGAAGAGAGAGGATGGGGAAAGTACGTTGAAGTAGGCTCTGTGTATAGGGCATTGATGGTGGAGGGACGGGACGAGACGGGACAGAGTGAATCTGGTGTTGGGTGGTGGAAATGGAGGGATGGAGGTATGGTGGAAATGGAGGGATGGAGGTATGGTGGAAATGGAGGGATAGAGGTAGGGATACAGTTTGGAGACTAATGAAAAGAAAGCTGGGCTTTCCTACTGTGATTAAATCGATCTGGCTGTTTAGTCGTACATAATTAGTCCGTCTGTCCCTCTCTCTCTCTCTCTCTCTCTCTCTCCTCTCTCTCTCTCTCTCTCTCTCTCTCTCTCTCTCTCTCTCTCTCTCTCTCTCTCTCTCTCTCTCTTCTCTGTATGTATGTATGTAGTGTATGTATGTATGTATGTATGTATGTATGTATGTATGTATGTATGTATGTATGTATGTATGTATGTATGTATGTATTATAGTATGTATGTTATGTATTGTATGTATGTAAGTATGTTGTATGATGATATTACATACACAACATACACGCACATCTATCTGTCTACCTATCCCATAGTTTCTGGCGACCGTGTGGGCACCCCTGAAGACTTGACAACCAGTTCCATTCATTTCCCTCTCTGTTTTGCCTTTCTCAGGGTTTTGTTGAGTTCTCGGCCACTCAGATCTAGAACATGCATATATTTATATATAATTTCTTAATTATGTGATTGGTTAAGTGGAGAATAGCAAATCTTTTTGAGATCCAAGTAAAGGCCATTTTTCTTCAACTTCTACTGCCTGTGCCAGCACTGAAAGTGACTGGTAATGTTTGGGTTATCATTTTTATCCAGCTGGGATTAGCCTATCAGCTGTGTATGGGCTTTATGATCTCCCTTGGATCCTTTCTTATAGAGGATCCCCAAACATAAGGCACAAAGATTCACTAGGTGCGTATTTTCTTCTATATTCAGTTATTTTACAACATTTTTTCCAAACATATTTTCTTTCTCTTAATATTTTCATCTTTTACTGGCAGCAGTGGTAGGCCTCAGGAATATTTACTTATTCCTAGGGCTACAGTGGACACTTCTGAATTCTAAAAAGTGTCCTGCTCTTACCACAGAGGGTGAGTGAGGTTTCAATCACTTCCTGGACCTGTGAAGAGTGCTCAACCAAGAGCCGTAACTAGAGTCATTTCAGGCTAAAAGTATGGTCGTTACTCAATAATACTCCAATTGCTACCTTCAGAGAATATAATAATATAATGTTCGTTTTTGCTTTGAATCCTTGAATATAATAAATTCTATGATATGAATAAAGTAGTAATTGGTTACCTGCACTTGTTTTTCTCCACTATATTGTCTTAACTATATATATATATATATATATAAGAATACAATATCTTTTATTTTTTAGGTTTAACACAAACACAATTTAACGACGCTAATGTGGAAAAGAATGTCATTACAATACGGGATTTTGTTACTTGGACTGCCATTCCAACTGATTCTTCGATCTCTCTCTGTCTGTCTTTCTGTCTATGCCTCTATCTGTCTATCTCTGATCTGTGTGAGCTTTCTGTTACTATTTAGGTATATTTGCCAACGACTTCCTTATGAGCTCTAGTTTCTGTTTAAGTGATTCTAATATAAATGCATCTCCCCCTCTCTGTATCTGCCTTTGTCTTCCACCTTTACTCACTACGTATTTCTTTACCCCCCCCCCCTCCCCTTACGCATTTTTTTGTGTTGGTGTATCCTTACTATCTGTTTTTCTGATACATTCAGAAAAACTGAACGAAAAAAAATACAGTAGCAAAGCCTCTTGATAAACAACTATATATAATTACGGACAGGAGACAAAAAGATGACCAACCTTCCTTTATACAAAGGACCACATCATGAAAATGATGATGACCTTGTTTAAGATAATAGACTTGATCCCTTTATAGTGCAAGGAAATCACTTAGGTGTCCTGGCTCCTCAGAAAAGCCCAAAACAACGTTGTTATAGTTTAAGAGATCATGCAAAACTATTAAGAGATTATACATGGAATCCACACTTGTAATGGACCAGTGCTAAACAATCCCCTGCAACCAGCCTTCATTACACTGGTAAACTCGGGACGTTTCTCTGGACGCTGATTGGTGGATACCGGAGGGGTCTGTCTGAGGTTCACTGTCTCTGAGCTTCAGGGATTTGCTGTAAAGCTCGAGTACCTAAAAACATGGCCTCACTTCCGTTTCTGACGATAGAGTTGAGGTTAAACCAGTCAGGGTATTAGTGGCACTAAAGTCAGTGAGTCTGGCATTTTGGGACTGAATTTCTCATGACAATAACATGTGACAGGTTGCATACTGACAGCATCATCGATCAGATGCTTATTGTGTAGACCAAAGTAGCATTAAAATGTCGGATACTTTTGTGGTCTGGTTTTGTTCAGATAGTACTTTTTTTTTTTTTTTTTTTTTTGCTGCCTCGTCTTCTGTGACGTTCCCGTACTGCTGTTCCCACGCCGCTCATTTCAATTTCCCCGCCACAGCCATATCCAGATTCGTTGTGTCTCACCCCCGGGGTCGGGAGTCCACAGAGAGCTTATCAATATTAGGCCGCCGCGGGGCCACCAGCCAGAGGGGCCCTGCACTTCTGCTGGGTCACTTTGGTGGTGTTCAGTGGTGCCTGTTCTGAGCTAACATACGCAGGACACCACTACTAAGCCCCCTACTAACGACAGTATTAGCTCAGTCGCGGAGCCAGACTGAGTGAGTCACCCACCCAAGGTGGCGACCACCACAACGTCCTTCCAACGACCGCCTCCCCACGAACCCCCAACCCCAAAGGCTTTGACACAAATTCACCACAGGCACAGAAGCGTATGGGGAAACCGAATCTGAGGTCACCATGAGACCAGAGTAACGGAGGCCACCGAATCAGAGGCAATTTTTATTATTGCATGATGATCAATGATGATGAGGATGATGTAATGATGCTGCTGTGGAGGTGCATCCGCTTTGAGACTACTTGACAGGGTTGTTCTCTACGCTTACTGTCATAATATATCCCGGCGTCAACCAGGCCCGAGAGATACAGACACCTGCAGTGTTGGTCAGGTAATTTGAGCAACACTCTCAAATTCGCATCCGTAAAGTGGATGAAGCTCGACTGTGTGGTCCCAGTCTCCCCACTGAGCCCACAGCACACTCACTCTGGGTAGGAGCCGGCCGGAGCCCGAAAAAATCCTATGACTTATGGGATTCGAACCCGCGACCTTCCAGTCCGGAATCCACGGCGCTAACCACTGCGCCATGGCGGCTGGTGAGATAGTACTTTTGTTACAGACCGTCCTTTTGGCATGCGTCTTCTTATCGAGCTACTTTAAATCCAACAGACGATGGAGGTTGACCATACTGCTGGTAGCTTACTGATGTTTTAGAATCCCTGTCTCCAAAATTATCAGTGAATGTAACCAGAGAACTAGTGAAATGGTTCGGAAGTTGACCAATAACATTTTAAAATTCCTTCAATATTTTTGATTTCAGACAATACTTCACAAGAATCTACAGACACTGCCAAAGATGACCAGGTCCAGCAAAAGTTAGTTTAAAAAAGCAGAAGGCAAGCATCTTTAGAGATTCAAAATCTTGAAATATTTAAACCAAAAACAATGTTGTCTTTTCAGAAACAGCTATAGAAATTTAACAGCAAACTACTCAAGTCTTGTGTTCCACACTAGCCCACCTCTGCACATTCGGTAACCGGCAGCACTGGGAATAGCGCAAACAAACAAACAAAAAACAACTCCTTTTGTTCTAATTCCAAATACCTTATTATCTCAAACAGAGAAATTCATTGTTCATTGATGACTACAGGTGGTATACTTTTGCCATTTGATTTTTTGCTGACGCTCCATTCATAGAACTTGGCGACAAACATGCTGGTGTAAAATGTCACACCAACCTGTTCCTGCTTTGGTGTGGAAAACAAAAACTGACAGAGTCCCTGCCTGCCGGCAGTGGCCAGTTGACAAGGACGCCGCTGCACTTGGAGCTAATTAGAGGAGAGACCAGATGGGCGATGAGAGACAAAGGGACGAAAGGTGTTGGCAAGCCATCCCATAGGGAAATAGTTGACAGTCTGGAACAGAAGGGTACCTAGACCCTGTCTGCTCCGTCTGTCTGCTTCACCTCACCTCTCACCTCCTGTGCTGTGTGGCCTTGTCTGTCTGTCTGTCTGTCTGTCTGTTTGTCTGTCTGTCTGTCTGTCTGTTTGTCTGTCTGTCTGTCTGTCTGTCTGTCTGCTTCACCTCACCTCCTGTGTTGTGTGGCCTTGTCTGCCTGTCTGCCTGTCTGTCTGTCTGTCTGCTTCACCTCACCTCCTGTGTCGTGTGGCCTTGTCTGTCTGGGCTTCCCTCTTTTTTGCTGCTTAAAACCGCTGTATCTGTCTGTCTGTCTGTCTGTCTGCCTTCCTGCCTGTGTGCCTCTCTCTCTCTCTCTCTCTCTCTCTCTCTCTCTCTCTCTCTCTCTCTCTCTCTCTCTCTCTTCTCTCTCTCTCTCTCTCTCTCTCTCTCCAAAATGTAGGAAATTCCAGTGCTACCGTTGCCACATGGCTGGGCTATCTGTATTCCACCACTTACAGTCCCACACAGGCCTGTCCATCACTCTCCCTCTCACAGCGGGCAGTCTGTAGGCAGCCACTGCTACCAGAGCTGCGTGGAGAGTGCCAGCCACAGGAAATCATGGCTGCTGTCTGGTCCCTCTGGTGGTGGTGGTGTGATGGCGATGATTACAACAGCATCTCGTAAAGGCATCCTGGTGTTTCGTGCTCTCTAACAGAGGGCATGATCATAACCCCAAACATCTGGGTGGACAGCACATGCTGCTTATAGACCTACTATGAGTGTCTACAGCCTTCCATGACCATGCCTTAGTTGGGACTGTCCACTCTTTCCAGGTCTGACAGGAAAGTGATTCTGCAGGAAATGTCTAGATTCCTACGCCTTCCTTCAGTATCAAAATTTTCTAAACATTTTCTAAAATTTAATACAAATAAAAAATACTTTATAAACCAAACAATGTCTCAACAAAAAAACTAACAATCCAAGTTTTTGTTGACTTAAAACAACTAAAACATTTTGGCACTATTTCTTTATTGGTTACACTCCACAAGAGTGCTTGTTTTGGTTTTACAGGTGTCTTTTTACTGGTGACCCTGTAACATTTTGTCCCCATTTTCCAGGCAGAAATTTGGGATGGGTTACACACACACACACACACAACACACATATATATATATATATATATATATATATATATATATATATATATATATATATATATATATATATGTATATATATGTATATATATATATATATGCATATATATATATGTGTGTGTGTGTTTATTTGTATATATATATATTAATACATCCATACATCCATACACCTGTACATGTTACATACACACATATATACCTCTCTCTAGATCTATATACCTATATATATATATATATATGTATATGTTAAATCTAATCAATTCTAATCTAATGTAATCTATCTATCTATCTATCTATCTATCTATCTATCTATCTATCTATCTATCTATCTATCTATCTATCTATCTATCTATCTATCTATCTATGTGTGTGTGTGTACGTGTGTATGTCAGTGTCTGTGTAATGGATGAAGAACAAGCCAGGTGTCAGTGCTAGTGAGGGGACTGATACTTGAAGGAGATGAGACAGTAAAATAATTACTGGCCAAGACAGAGTGAAGGAGGAGGAGGGGGCGGGGAAGGGGAAGGGTCACACTGAATTGATGAAGGGTGTCTGACACCATGCACTGGAGAGAAGAATGGCGATCTGACAGAACCATCAGAATTTCACCAGACAACACTCATTGCATTACTGTGCTGGGTGAAGGAAGATGCTCAATCAGTCATTACAGGCTTTTGAGCATGAAAGAAAACAGGGAGTTCTGTCAGTGTTACGGGCACAGTGATTACAGTGTGGAGATGTTCAATCATTCAGTGCAAGGTTTGTATAATAAGGGAGCTTTGTCTGCCCTAAGGGCAGGGTGATTACAGTCACTTCTACGTGTTACTACTGACATCTCTCTCCAGATAATGACTGAAATATTGCTTTCCTTGCTTTTTCCTCCTTTTCTGAGTACTGTGGATTGGGGCAGGTTGTTGACCCTGATGAGGACACAGCCAGGGATGCTAGCGAGTCGTTCTGTGGGAAGGGTTCGCTGATGGAGAAATTGAAAGCCGTCAGAAAGTTTTCTCCTGGCTTTGGTCTGCAGGGCTGGGCCATGTCGTGCAGCATTTTGCTTTGTGTTTCTGTCCACTTATCTGTGTGTCTGACAATGTTGAGTGCTGTGTGCATTCACAGTGTCTGTCCTTTACTCTGTTTACACACACACACACACACACACACACACACACACACACGCACGCACGCACGCACGCACGCACGCACGCACGCACGCACGCACGCACGCACGCACGTACGCACGCACACACACACACACGCACAAACACACACAAACACACACACACACACACTACCTGAATGTTGTGTACCTTTGATAACGGGTTTTCAGGAAGAAAAGCACAAGGCCATGATTTACATGGACTCTGTTGTGCATAAAAGGGATACTGCCAGAGGAAACCCGATTTGTCTAGCCATCTTGAGGCTAAGCCCATGACTTCAGTATACCTCCGAACCTGCAGTGGAGCGAAAGAGAAAGATAAAATTTGTGAAAGCACTGAAAAAGTGCATCTGCTGCTCCCCAGATAAAAAGCTATATATCTTGGCCTTCAGTCTTTTTAAACGCCTTGTGTCCCCGAAGCCCCTTGTGCAAACGTACGCGCCGCAGAACATCTTGCGCACACGTTAAAGACCCGTTCCACCTTTGGGAAGATCAGGCAATTGTGAGCCAGTAGGAGCGAATGACAATAAAATAATAGACCAGCATGCACACAGGTGTCGTGTAATGACACCATCCCTGAAGAAAAATCGGGGAGTTAGAGTCCCCAGGATGGTTCGGGGCTGCATATGGCAACGCTCTGGTGGCTCCTGCGACGGTACTAGAACCATTTGTATGGGCGATTGCCTTTCCAATGGACTATTCCAGCAACGTGGAGAGGTTTTGCTGCATGGGTAACACTGTGCCTCCACACTTACTTACCCAGGCTTTGCTCTCTAGAGCCTAGAGCGCAACCTCATAGTCTTTGGAGACTGACGGATGCCTACTAGATCCCCGAAGCTGGAGGGCAGCTAACTAAGTGGTAGGGTAGAAACCGGTTGGATTCACAAGAATCCTACCATTGGTGAACCTTGGATCTCTAGCAGAGGAACGGAAAAAAAAACTTGTAAAGATACAATTTTGTGACAGTATGCATGCCATACTTTGACCAGAGGACAAGTCTTAGGCTGTTCCCTCGTTTCAATTTGTCATTTTGAAATGAAGGGGAGGTGTATCGAGGGGGAGGGGGGGGGGGGTGAGTCTATTTTTCCGTTGTCAAGGAGACTGAGGGGTGCTCCAGTGTGACCTTTAGGGATGTGCTGTTAGTGTGTGGCGGAGAGTACTGGCACACTGACTGCACTGTGGTGTCTGGTCAGCTGTCATGTCATCTGTCTGATGGCTGTCTAGTTCCTTACTTCTTACAACTTTGTCTCTTTAACTAAGTTTGTATACATTATCCATCTCTGGGCCTTTTTTCTCTCTTTCTGTTTCTCTGTCTCTCTGTCTGACTGGTTGTCTATGCTTTTCTGCCTGTATTGGTTGTCCCTCTGTCTCTTTTCTGTTGTGTCTCTGTGTGCCTGTCTGTCTTGCGTCATTGTTGTCCCTCTGTCTCTTTTCTGTTGTGTCTCTGTGTGCCTGTCTGTCTTGCGTCATTGTTGTCCCTCTGTCTCTTTTCTGTTGTGTCTCTGTGTGCCTGTCTGTCTTGCGTCATTGTTGTCCCTCTGTCTCTTTTCTGTTGTGTCTCTGTGTGCCTGTCTGTCTTGCGTCATTGTTGTCCCTCTGTCTCTTTTCTGTTGTGTCTCTGTGTGCCTGTCTGTCTGCCGTCATTGTTGTCCCTCTGTCTCTTTTCTGTTGTGTCTCTGTGTGCCTGTCTGTCTGCCGTCATTGTTGTCCCTCTGTCTCTTTTCTGTTGTGTCTCTGTGTGCCTGTCTGTCTTGCGTCATTGTTGTCCCTCTGTCTCTTTTCTGTTGTGTCTCTGTGTGCCTGTCTGTCTTTCCTCATTGTTGTCCCTCTGTCTCTTTTCTGTTGTGTCTCTGTGTGCCTGTCTGTCTGCCGTCATTGTTGTCCCTCTGTCTCTTTTCTGTTGTGTCTCTGTGTGCCTGTCTGTCTTGCGTCATTGTTGTCCCTCTGTCTCTTTTCTGTTGTGTCTCTGTGTGCCTGTCTGTCTTTCCTCATTGTTGTCCCTCTGTCTCTTTTCTGTTGTGTCTCTGTGTGCCTGTCTGTCTTGCGTCATTGTTGTCCCTCTGTCTCTTTTCTGTTGTGTCTCTGTGTGCCTGTCTGTCTTGCGTCATTGTTGTCCCTCTGTCTCTTTTCTGTTGTGTCTCTGTGTGCCTGTCTGTCTTCCGTCATTGTTGTCCCTCTGTCTCTTTTCTGTTGTGTCTCTGTGTGCCTGTCTGTCTTGCGTCATTGTTGTCCCTCTGTCTCTTTTCTGTTGTGTCTCTGTGTGCCTGTCTGTCTTGCGTCATTGTTGTCCCTCTGTCTCTTTTCTGTTGTGTCTCTGTGTGCCTGTCTGTCTGCCCTCATTGTTGTCCCTCTGTCTCTTTTCTGTTGTGTCTCTGTGTGCCTGTCTGTCTGCCGTCATTGTTGTCCCTCTGTCTCTTTTCTGTTGTGTCTCTGTGTGCCTGTCTGTCTTGCGTCATTGTTGTCCCTCTGTCTCTTTTCTGTTGTGTCTCTGTGTGCCTGTCTGTCTTGCGTCATTGTTGTCCCTCTGTCTCTTTTCTGTTGTGTCTCTGTGTGCCTGTCTGTCTGCCGTCATTGTTGTCCCTCTGTCTCTTTTCTGTTGTGTCTCTGTGTGCCTGTCTGTCTTCCTCATTGTTGTCCCTCTGTCTCTTTTCTGTTGTGTCTCTGTGTGCCTGTCTGTCTTGCGTCATTGTTGTCCCTCTGTCTCTTTTCTGTTGTGTCTCTGTGTGCCTGTCTGTCTTGCGTCATTGTTGTCCCTCTGTCTCTTTTCTGTTGTGTCTCTGTGTGCCTGTCTGTCTTGCCGTCATTGTTGTCCCTCTGTCTCTTTTCTGTTTGTCTCTGTGTGCCTGTCTGTCTTGCGTCATTGTTGTCCCTCTGTCTCTTTTCTGTTGTGTCTCTGTGTGCCTGTCTGTCTGCGCGTCATTGTTGTCCCTCTGTCTCTTTTCTGTTGTGTCTCTGTGTGCCTGTCTGTCTTGCGTCATTGTTGTCCCTCTGTCTCTTTTCTGTTGTGTCTCTGTGTGCCTGTCTGTCTGCCGTCATTGTTGTCCCTCTGTCTCTTTTCTGTTGTGTCTCTGTGGGCCTGTCTGTCTGCCGTCATTGTTGTCCTCTCTGTCCAATGCTCAGACCGCGACCCCTGAGGGCCTGACAAATGCTGCAGGCTTTCCAGGTGGAAAAAGCTTGCCTCCCTTTGGCAGGTCAGGAGGTCAGATATCTGCCCTCAGGCAGCTGACTTCATACCTTGGCCAGTAGGTCAGCTTCCTTGTGGCCATGGATGCTGCAGTGTGAAGGAAGCCACTGGATGACTGCATGCTCAGTGGACTGCTGCGGGGCAACAAGAGCGGAGGCAAGGGCGTTAAGTTCCTTGTCTGTGAGTTCTGAATGTCCCAGAGAACAGACAGTGTATCAGAGAGGACGACAACTGTGGGGTGAATTGCCTCTCTGTTGGTGCAGAGTGTTGGCTGCTGTCAGCAGGGCATCTGCTTCAGCCCTGAAGCTTGTTGAGAACTTTGCGAATTGCAGGTAGTACTGATTGGCGGGCCTCTGTGCTTTCTTTTCATGTAATGAAGACTCTATCGCCTTTTGTAGATGCCTCTAGTATGTATTTTTTTCTTACTCTATTATAAGTCTGTCTCTCTGTCTTTGTCTGTCTGTCTCTGTCCCTGTCTGTCTGTCTGTCTGTCTGTATATCTGTCTGTCTGTCTGTCTCTCTGTGTCTGATTCTCGCTGCCTATGCTTGTATGTCTCTCTCTGTGTCTCTGTCTGTCTGTGTCTCTTACCCTCTCTATCTGTCTGTCTGTCTGTCTGTCTGTTTATCTCTCCCTCCCTCTCTCCCCCTCTCTCTCTTTCTGAATCTGTATCTGTCTTTCAGTATCAGTTTACACACCCTTGCCCCTAATATTCTCTGCCTTCCTCTTTCTAAGCCTCTCTCACTGTCTGTCACTCTATTCCGCCACCCTCCCCCCACCCCCTGGGTCCACCTTTCTCCCACGACCTGTCTTCATCGCCATTTCCCCTCGTTATCCATCTCTTCACATCGATTGGCTATGACCTTCTTCATCTCTTCTGGCCTTGTTCAACACACACAGAGGACAGCTCCATAGACACACCCACACACAGTGCTTTACACACGCGTAAGAAAGAGACCTGCACACTCCGTTTGTGCATACATGAAAATAATGTATGGGCACAGAACACAATTAGTTATACACATATGTGCATTTACAGGCACATTCACATATACATATATACATACATGCATACATACGTATATACGTACGTACATACATACACACGCATAGATACATACATAGATCCATCCATAGATCCATCCATAGATCCATCCATCCATCCATCCATCCATCCATCCATCCATCACATACATACATACATACATACATACATACATACATACATACATACATACATACATACATACATACATACATACATACACATTTACACACATACACGCATGCACGCATACACGCATACACACACATACATACATACATACATACATACATACATACATACATACAACATACATACATACAAATACATATAATACATACATACATACATACATACATCACACATACAACACATACACACATACACACACTACATACATACATACATACATACATACATACATACATACATACATACATACATACATACATACATACATACATACATACATACATGTTTGCATTCCACATGCTCACTCTTTAATATTTATTTATTTATTTATTATTCTTTATATCGAGGATAACAGAATAAGCAATTATGTGCTTTTTTCATCTGGTCCGTGTGTATGCAGTTTTTGTAAATATTGTCATCTGTTCCACCGGCACACGATGGCCTACTCTTACGAAAGCGAACAGGATTTAACGGTGCGCAAGATGTCTGTAGCGTCGACACGGGCCTCGTTTAAAGTCTCATCGAAGACTTTTTGGGAGATGGAGTCAGCATGATGTTACTCCAGGAAACAAAATTCCTCGACGGACTCGAACCTGGTCGTCAATTGCCACGCATGTTCTGACACTAGCTATCGTCCCAGAGAGAGAGAGGAGAGAGAGAGGAGAGAGAGAGAGAGAGAGAGAGAGAGAGAGAGAGGGGGGTATGTTGGGTAGGGGGCGGCTAGACAGGCACAAGGCACTGTCTCTCTCTTCCCGGCCCCGGGCCCTGCACAATCCTCTTTGTCCGCTGTCCCGCTGTCCCCAGTTTGCCCTTTTCTTTCTCATTTCCTCTCTGAGCTGTTTAGTCATTCTGTAGTCTGACTTTTCTTACTTATCCTTGGTATTTTGGGGCTTGTCTTTGGCACTGATTTGTTTTATGCTGTCTTGCTGGCAGCGGTAATTCTCCCTCAGTTACTTATCCCTCTTCCCTTCTTTGTCTTGTTCTGTTTTTGTCCTTACTTGTTCCCGGTGTCTTTTGATTTCTTTTTGGAATCTTTGACATTTTTTGCATTGTTTTCATTTAGTATTCAATAAATCAATAAATCAATCAGACTATTATGTACTATGTTTATGTAAGTATGTATGTATATATGTATGCATGCATGTATGTATGTATGTACTGTATGACTGTATGACTGTATGTGTTTGTCTGTTTGTCGTTTGTCTGTTTGTCGCTGTTGTTGTCTGTCTGTCTGTCTGTATGTCTGTATGTATGTATGTTGTATGTTATGTATGTATGTATGTATGTATGTATGTTGTATGTAGTTGTAGTAAGTTGTATGTAGTATGTAATGTAATGTATGTATGTATGTATGTATGTATGTATGTATGTAATAAATAAGTATCTATGTATGTCAACATCTGAGATTCCCTTCACCCTGCTAAAGTGTATAACCTTCATAAATGCGTGTGTGCGCGCGCGCGCGCGCGCGTGTGTGTACATTCGAACTTGCTAAAAGGAAGGAAGGTGGCAGGATAGTTAAGACGTTTGCCTGCCACTATGTAAACCGTGAGTTTCTGGGTTCGTACCCAGCTCACCCTTTCTTCCCAGTTTGACGAAAATCGAACTGAATGTTAAAGTCATTCGGAAGAGACTATAAACCGAGGCCCCGTGTGCGAACGCACGCAGAACATCTTGCGCACACGTTAAAACCCCGTTCCACCTTTTGGAAGAGCAGGCCATCGTGTGCCGGTAGGAGCGGATGACAAAATTATTTTTTAAAAATAGCATGCACACAGGTGTCATGTTTAGACACTATCCCTGAGGAAAAACAAAATAATGGGTAGGCACTGCACTTGTGGCGACGCACTCTCCCCGGGGAGAGCAGCCCGAATTTCACGCAGAGAAATCTGCTGTGACATAAAGTGGTATATAAAAAAAATAAAAAATAAAAAAATAAAATGATAAAAGTATTAATTGTAATCGATTGCTTGTGTTTTGTATAGGTCCAATGCAAGCGCTTTGATTTGTTTTTTTGCAAGGTATAGCGCTATATAAATTCCATGTGTTGTTTTTTTTATTATTATTATTATTATTATTATTATTATTATTATTATTATTATCATTATTGTCATTATTGTCATTACTACTACTACTACTACTACTACTACTACTACTACTACTACTACTACTACTACTACTACTACTACTACTACTATCATTCTTTCTTCTTCTTCTTCTTCTTCTTCTTCTTCTTCTTCTTCTCTTCTTCTTCTTCTTCATCTTCTCATTAATATGCATGCATGCATTTATTTCTCTTTCTGAATCTCTCTGTCTATCTATCTATCTATCTATCTATCTATCTATCTATCTATCTATCTATCTATCTATCTATCTATCTATCTATCTATCTATCTACTATCTATCTATCTATCTATCTATCTGTCTGTCTGTCTGTCTGTCTGTCTGTCTTATCTATCTATCCATCCCTGTTTCTTTTAATTGTGACTTATCCTATGTGAAGGATACTACAACAGCCTTTGGCCCAAAGTGGTTTTCCTGGACTATATCTGGCATTGATTCTAATGGAGAAAAAAGAAGTGGTCTGATCATTTGTGGCATGCCACTGCTTTAGGGTCCACGCTGCCTCTTGGAGTCTATCAGCAAATGGACATCAGTGCCAGGTCTGTTGAGCTGTAAGGGTCAGAAATCGGCAGGGATTTTGTTATGCTAGGTCGCCCTGAGGTCACTGGCCAGAGAAGACCCCATGCAGGTGCTGGTAATTTGGGTAATGGTCAGTGGTGGCGGCTTTGTTCTGAAATACTGCTGTCTGTAAGTACAGGGAAAACCCTCCCACTGAGGGCCTAATTCACATGGTCACGGAATCAGACTAAGTGGAACTCCCACTCTGAGATGGAGTCCATCATAATGTCTCGCTGGGGATTGTCTCCCATGGAGATCCAGACTCCTAAGGGTGTGGCACGAAGTCAGCAGAGGCACAGGAGTGAGTGAACCAGAGCTATTCGCCGAGAAACCACAGCATTGGGGAACGATACATGTCAGGCAGATTTCCTTGAAGCACAGTGACAATGAAGATCGTAACGATTTTTACTGAAGATATTCATCTAGGTTTTAGGCAAACTGACACAGACACATTCTGCATTCCTGTCACCATTACTTCCAGCATCCGCAAGGTCTAAAAAGTACACGCACCTGCAGCGGTGGTCAACTTTTGGGTAACGCTACCAAAATCTCACTGTTCAATAGTGCGGGTCATCTTGGTAAGCTCAGAACAGGTTGAATGCATTTCGAGAAGCACCTGATCCCCCGGAATCTTTTGCATTTATTTGCATTTTCTGTCGTTCCTCAGCTACAGCCCTCAGGTTCATCAGTGGTGAGATTTTGCGAAAGTGAGAGTTTTGCCCACCATGAAGGTGGCCACATTCTGACTCCGCGAATTAATTCTTCACACACCTAAAATCTTCTGGACAAGAATGCTGTGAGCTAATCATTGCATCATGTTTTTTTGCCTGCTTGTAGTCTTTCTTTCTATAAAGATAGTTCTGTTTGAACTGTGTGTGAGTAGAGAGAGAGAGAGAGAGAGAGAGAGAGAGAGAGAGAGAGAGAGAGAGAGAGAGAGAGAGAGAGAGAGAGAGAGAGAGAGAGAAAATCAAATTAAATTCTTTTATTTCGAGGATAACGAATAAACACCAAAGTGCTTTTTTACATCCAGTCCCCACCCTTAGGGATACATCATGATATGATAACAAAATAAACCAATACAGACACATCATAATGATAGATAGGTCCAAAACCCACATCCACACAGAAAAGGCGAACAAACAATATAAAAAACAACAACAATAACGATTCAAAGTTGTTTTTTAAGCGCGAAAAACAACACAAATGAGAAAAAAAAGACCCATCCCCCCAAAAAAAAAACAACAACTAAAACAATAAATAAAAACAAAGCTAAGAAACATCCAAAAATATCACAAAAACAATAAGCAAAAAAAGCCCCCCCAAAACAAAAAAAAACCCATACCAAATAAAGGAGGTTATGCAAAAAAAAACAAAAAAACCCTTACACATCGGCCAGGGCAGACAAAACACACACACAACACACACACACACACACACACACACACACACACACACACACACACACACACACACACACACACACACACACACATCCTGTATTAATTAGCTAATTAATGAGAGAGAGAGACAAGGCAGGCCAAACTCTTTTATTTCGAGGATAATGAATAAGCACTCGTATGCTTTTTTACATCCAGTCCCCGCCCTTATCAGGGCTAAGATCAGGATAATTAAAAAACAACAACAAAAATACCTTTAACTAAACAACAACAATAATAATCATCTAAATACCAAGAGTACAAAAAAATATACCAAGTAGCAAACTACAGACAAGAAGAGAGAGAGAGAGAGAGGAGGAGAGGAGAGAGAAAGAGAGAGAGAGAGAGAGAGAGTAACGGTAAAGATGTCCTATAACCTAGGCGGTCGTAGGGAAGCGAGGCATCAGAGACCTCAGCTTCTCCAGGGGCCAGCATATTGAGGGCGGCGCCTGTCTCGTCCCCCTCGCTGCTTTACCTTCCCTGACCCTAAAGAGGGCAGGTACCTATTTACATCTGGGTGAACTGGAGGAACTGCACTGAGGCCAAGGCGCGCAAACGGTCAGCCATCCACCTGGTAACCACGCTGGATGCTGCTCAACCTGGATGGGGGGAAGCAAGCGCTCTGACCACTGAGCTAACCCGCCCCCAGAGAGAGAGAGAGAGAGAGAGAGAGAAGAGAGAGAGAGGGGGGGGGGGGGGGGGGGGGCGGAGAAATTTTATTTAGATTACTTTACCGGCAGTATGCGTGGGTTGTGTGCACTTTGATTGGCTGGGCCCGCGATGCACGTGACAGCTGTGATCCAATTAAAGACACAGTAAAGCAATTTCTGCCTAAAAGCGTTCCTATCTAGCATTCATAAGGCTATGTGTGTGCGTGCAGGCGCGCGCTCGCTGGAAGATTTTACACCTTTATTTATTTATTTATTCTTTTATATCGAGGATAACAGAATAAGCAATCATGTGCTTTTTCATCCAGTCCCCGTGTGTATGCAGTTTTTGTAAATATTGTCATCTGTTCCCACCGGCACACGATGGCCTACTCTTACGAAAAGCGGAACAGGATTTAACTTGTGCGCAAGATGTTCTGCGTATGTTCGCACACAGGGCCTCGGTTTAAAGTCTCATCCGAAGGACTTTTGGGGAGAGTGGAGTCGGCACTGATGTTAACTTCAGGAGAAAATTTCCTCGACCGGACTCGAACCCGGGTCGTCAAATTGCCAGCGCAATGTTCTGACCACTAGGCTATCCTAGTGTGTGTGTGTGTGTGTGTGTGTGTGTGTGTGTGTGTGTGTGTGTGTGTGTGTGTGTGTGTGTGTGTGAAAGAGAGAGAGAGAGAGAGAGAGAGAGAGAGAGAGAGAGAGAGAGAGAGAGAGAGAGAGAGAGAGAGAGAGAGAGAGATGTGTGTGTGTGTGAGGTGAGTAATGACAAGGTGTATTTCTGTGATGAACTGGAGGGAAGAAGAATCAGAAAAATGAGAGCAGGGCTAATCAGGCAGAATGAGCAAGTAATTAGCACTTCAGTGTTTTCATTAGCACAGCAGTCACGATCTGTCCAAAAGCAACTCAAGAGAAACAACAAAACAAGAACGAAATACACTTTGTAGAAAACAGTAAGAACAAGAAGAAACAACCACCTTCCAAACAGGTTAGCAAAAAGAAAAAACTGCAACAAACACAAAAACCCTAGGAGATAAAAGAATTCTACAATGAGAAAGAGAAACAAAGATAAAAAAAAATCACTTTGTACAAAAAAGAACAAGGAGAAACAACCCATACCCAAACCGGTCAGAAGAAAAATCAAAGAAATAACCCCCCCAAACAAACAAAAAACAAAACAAATCATCCAGGGCATATAAAGAATTTCTCAAACAGCGAAAGGAAAGCAAAATGAACAAGCCAAACCAAGTAAACAAACAAGCCAGTGATAGATTATTAAACAGACGTATACTTGTTACGGA
This sequence comes from Stramonita haemastoma, assembly GCA_030674155.1. Lineage (NCBI taxonomy): Eukaryota > Metazoa > Mollusca > Gastropoda > Neogastropoda > Muricidae > Stramonita > Stramonita haemastoma. The sequence continues at coordinate 59,377,137 of CM060330.1, forward strand.
AAAAAAACACAATCAAGCATCCATTGAAATTCTAAACAGAGAGTGAAGGAAGTAGGAAGACGGATAAATGGCACGGACCTTTAGACAGAACACATCCACAGGCTGTATAGCACTGACCTCTGCATGGTCATTAGGCCACCACTACACCACAGCT
>CM060330.1:59384790-59432290 GCA_030674155.1 Stramonita haemastoma
TTGGTTGATCCAGGTTTTGTGGTTCGTGTGTATGTTTGTTTGGAAAAGAATAAAACAATGCACATATACAAATATAGAAAAGGAGAACAAACAAGCAGTCCCCCCCAACTCCCACACACAAACAAAAAGAAAAGGGAGAAAAAGAAGCACTGTATGAGGTTGTCAGAAAGCACTGCATTTTGTGGCCTGCAGATGTTTACTTTCAAAGGGGTTCGGTTCTGTTCTGTTGTGTTGATGTGCGTCTGTTGCTTGCTTCTTGTTTGTTTGGTTTATCCCGCTTTTGTTGCGGCCTTGGTTTGTTTGGCTTTTTGTTGTTTGTTTGTTGCTGTGTTGTTTGTGTTGTTTGTTTGTTGTTTTTGTATTGCTATTGTCTTCAGATTAACTTTTCCTTTATGTCCTTTCGTGTTCTTGTCCAGATCTGGTAAATGATCATTTTTTTCATTGGATTCTTTGCGTATTTTCGTATTCTGTTGTCAGTTTGTTGAGTTGTTTCTTTTTGTTGATGGTGTACAAGTGTACTTGTGTCTGCTCTTCGTTCTTCTTCTTCCCCTGCTTGTCTCCTTCCCTTCCTGATGCTGGCCAATAAACCTCTCTCCTTCTTCATCTCAGGCTTTCCTTTCTCTCCTTACCTTTTTGTGTGTCGGATTTCATTGTCCCTCCCGGCAGGCTTTCCTTCTTGTGGTTTGTTTTTATACCTGAGCTATCATTCTGTCTTTACTTTTATATTTTGTTTTGCCTTTTCACGCATTTCGCTTTCTTTCCTGTGTAACCCACGCAATGCGAAGAAATGGAACATCACTCTGTACGCACATGAAAAAGTCAAATGTATAATATGATAAAGGGAATGTAAACCATGCCAGTCTTTGGGAGGAGGTCAAATGTATATGATAAAGGGAAGAAAAAAACATGTCAATCTTTGGAAGAGTGTGAAAGCACAAAGGTGGCCACCCTTCCGCTGTTGTTTTATTAAATTTATTTATTCTTTTATTTCGAGGATAGTGGAATAAGCACTCATGTACGCTTTTGCTTCTAGTCCCCGTATATCTGAGGTTTAGTAAATTTTGTCATCCGTTCCCACCGACACACAATGACCTACTCTTCCGAAAAGCAGAACAGGTTTAAAGTGTGCGCATGATGTTCTGCGTGCGTTCGTTAGCGGGGCTGGCCTCGGTTTAAAGTCTGATCCGAAAGTGGTGTTGTTGTTTTTTTGGGGGGAGAGGGGGGAGTGGAGTCAGCACTGATATTAACTCCCCAAAATGCCCTAGAATGGGGTTTGAACCTGGGTCAGCAGATCGCCAGCGCAATGTGCAACGCTCTAACCACCAGGGTATCTGCCCCCCCCCCTCTCCCAGCATTTAGTTATGTGTCGGCCATGTATCTGCTGAGGGGGGTCTGGCAGATAGTGTGGTGTGGTGCTGTGGGAATGTGGTTCAGGTGGTGTCACCTCACGGAACACAGCAACAGCATGGGGGTCTACAGACAGAGGTTTGGGCAGCATACGTGCGACACATCACCACTCGGCCTTTGTTCTTCAAATAAAAGTAATACAATTTGCTATAACAGGTTAGGGTCAATGACAAAGCATCTTAAAAGATTAACAACTGTTTTCGTCGATAAAATATGATAAGTTTCGTGTTATGCTGTTTGTGCAGTCATCATCCATTTTAATATGTTTTTGAAAAGATTTTCAAATCCTGGTTAGGAACTTATCTTTATTATTATTACTATTATTATTATTATTATTATTATTTATTATTATTATTATTATTATTATTATTATTATTATTATTATTATATTATTATCATTATCATCATCATCATCATCATCATCGTCGTCGTCTCGTCGTCGTCGTCGTCGTCATCATCATCATCATCATCATCATCATCATCATCATCATTATCATTTATTATTATTATTATTATTATTATTATTATTATTATTATTAAATTATTATTATTTATTATTATTATTATTATTATTATTATTAAAATTATTATTATTATTATTATTATTCTCTTCTTCTTCTTCATCTTTTATATCGAGGATAATGGAATCAGCACTCATGTGCTTTTTTCATCCAGTCCCTGTGTGTATACAGTTTTGTAAATATTTTCATCTGTTCCCACCGGCAAACAATGGCCCACTCTTACGAAAAGCGGAACAGGATTTAACGTGTGCGCAAGAAGTTCTGCGTGCGTTCGCACACGGGGCCTCGGTTTACGGTCTCATTCGAAAGACTTTGGGGGAAGTGGAGTCAGCACTGATGTTAACTCCAGGGGAAAAATCCCCTCGAACGGGAGTTAAACTCGGGTCGTCAAATTACGAGAGCAGTGTTCTGACCATTATGCTATCCCATCCCCCATACATAAAATGAACAGCTGCTTTATTTCCTATAATATTGTGTTGAAATACTGTGATAAAATATTGCATGCCAAGTTATGCTGTTCGGGCAAAATTGTTCATTGGCATTCTGTACAATATTCCGAATCGTGAAGAGATAACAGGAAGAAAAACAATTGAAAATGTTAAAAGTTCAGTCGGCTCAGACACAGGTAATGTTAAGACCTTGGTTCTGTTGCTAATCCTTCCTGTCCTCAACTTAAAGCACTGCCGTAAGTGTAAAAGAAATAGCACAAAACTGGCTATAGTTGGATTGTGGCCATTCCCATATCGAAGCATAAACTTAAAAATTGTTTCGAAGAACAGTTGTGTCGAAAACATAGAGCATATCTCTTCACAAACAATCCGAAGAAAAAAAATCCCCACTTCAGTAAAGTTGGTAACATATTTCCCCCCGTGTAGGTTTCGATTTGCTATGGCGATATAGGAGGAAGGGAAATGATCACAGACAGACATTATAACCAGAGCAGAGGATGACAAGGCTGGTGCGGGAAGAGATAGGGAGAGGAGGGGAATTCCGCGGGGGGAGGGGGTGAGGGGGGTAGAACAAGAGAGGGGGAATCACTGATGTAAGGAAGCCATGGAAATATGTCATGTCTGCTGTAAAGGTGTCATGTCTGCTGTAAAGATGTCATGACTGCTGTAAAGATGTCATGTTTGCTGTAAAGATGTCATGTTTGCTGTAAAGATGTCATGACTGCTGTAAAGATGTCATGTCTTCTGTAAAGATGTCATGACTGCTGTAAAGATGTTACGTTTGCTGTAAAGATGTCATGTCTGCTGTAAAGATGTCATGTCTGCTGTAAAGGTGCCATGTCTGCTGTAGAGATGTCATGTCTGCTGTAAAGATGTCATGTCTGCTGTAAAGATGTCATGTCTGATATAAAGATGTCATGTCTGATATATAGATGTCTTTTCTTCTTTTTTCATGACCGGGATGGTCGTGGAGGAGACATGAGAGACGATTCTGCAGCCAGCCGTCGCCATCCAGCCCTGTCCTCCGCCTTCCGAATGAGTGTTGGACTGTCCAGGTGGGTCCACTCCTTGATGTTATCCATCCTGCTTTTGGTTTGTCTGCCTCGGTGTCTGCCACCTTCTAGCGTTCCTTGTAGGACTGTCTTGGGGAGGGTGTTGTGGCGTGTGACATGGCCGAACCATGCCAGCTTCTTTTTCTTGACAGTGGCTAGTAGGGGTTTCTGAGGGCCAGCCATCAGTGCGACTTGACTTCGCACAAAGGTGTTTGTTTTCCTAACCTTCCAGGAAATTCCAAGCAGTCGCCTGAAGCATTTTGTCTCGAACGTCTGGATCTGCTTGGTGGTTTCAGCGGTCATTGTCCAACTTTCGCAGCCGTAGAGCAAGATGGAGATGACCAGGGATCTGAACAATTTGACTTTTGTTTTGAAGCTGATGTTGTCGCTTCTCCATTTCTTGTTCAGTTTTGCCATAGCTGATGCTGCCATGGCTAGCCTGGTCTTGATCTCTGTGGTGGAGCGTCCATCTTTCGTGAGGGTAGCGCCAAGATATTTGAAAGCGTCTACTTCTTCCAGCTGCTGGCCATTCATGTAGATCTGTGCTGTGGTGTCATTTGCGCTGTTGACCAATACTTTACTCTTTTCTGCGCTGACTTCCATCCCATATGCGCCTGCTCTGTCTACCAGTCTCTTGGTAATGTCTTGGAGTTCCTTGTTGCTGCCTCCCATGAGATCAATATCGTCAGCGAAGCGCCGGTTGTTAATGGGTCGCCCTCCTATTGAGATGGTAGAGTGGAAGTCGTAAAGTGTTTCCCTCATGATGTTCTCCAGGAATAGATTAAAGAGAGTTGGAGAGAGCAAGCAGCCCTGACGGACGCCGACTGTGGTCTTGAAGTAGTCTCCTACTTGGCCGTTGAGGAGAACTGCACTGCTGGAGGTGTTGTACAGCGCTTCTATGATCTGGATGAGACCCTCCTTAATGCCAACCTTCCTGAGGACTTGCCAAAGGCCTGCATGCCACACTCTGTCAAAGGCCTTCTTGAAGTCAATGAAGTTGTGTAGCAAGTCCCTCTGATGTTGCAGATGCTTCTCCATCAGGATTCGGCAACTGAAAATTTGTTCTACCGTGCTCCTTCCTGCCCTGAACCCAGCTTGTTCTTCTGCCAGGTGCTCTTCTGCCTCCTTTTTGAGTCTGTTCAGTATCACTCTTAACATGATCTTGCTGGTGTGGCTAATGAGGCTGATCGTTCTGTAAAGATGTCATGTCTGTTGTAAAGATGACATCATGGCCGCCATATTGCATGTCATGGGCTGCGCTGGCTGACAGAACGGAGACAGGGATAGAGAAGTCAGTCAGTCAGTCAGTCGGTCAGTCGGTCGGTCGGTCAGTCGGTCAGTCAGTCAGTCGGTCGGTCGGTCGGTCGGTCAGCCAGTCAGCCAGCCAGTCAGTCAGTAGGTCGGTCAGTCAGTTCTGCTGAACACAGGATGTCATAGCGAAGCCGTCTCTTCCTTGATATATCAAACTTTAAATTACACAGCTATTATTTTACCAAACCGGCCAAAACGAAAGAAGCAAACTGATGAAGAAGGGAGGATTTTAACATGCTGGGATGGATGTTCATAGCACTGGACGTAACATGTTTCTTCTGCTTTTGTTAGTAGTCCAACGTCTTCATCTCAGTCCATCAACAATAGAACGAAGCAAACAACTAAAGAGGCAAGCCAGTAAGTAGCAGCCAAACAACCAACCATCCACCGAACAATTCAGAGAATGAACAAATTCTTTACATTGTTCGGTTGATTGTTGGTTGTTTGTTATTTTGCAATATTTCTTTGGTGTAGAGTTTTTTTTCATCAGTAGATCTGGATTTCTTTGCTAGTGGCTTGAATTTTTTTCCTGGAGATGGACTACATGTGTGTGTAAGGGGGGGGGGAGGAAGCAAGCCAGTGTATTACATTCACAGGCATGCCTATTAAGTAATTTTATCTGGATAATTTTTTGAAGTTTTTTATGTTCGTTTCCTTCACATATTCCTATGTTTCATGCACTAACATGAATGGTTATCTGATTAACGCTTGAAGTCTGTTATTTCGTCATGTCCAATATTCCCATGTCTGGTGTTTCCTGTTTGCTACGTTTGTTTCTTTCTTTGTCTGACTTTTTCAAGTGTTTTCTTTGTTTTTCAAACCCGTGTTTTTTCCTCTCTGGCCTCCTTTCTCTCCTCACTGCTGCCTGTGTAATGAAGGACAGCAGACAGGGGACGGGGAGGCTGCCTCCCTTATTCTGCTTCCTTCTCTTCCCACACTGTCAGCGGCATTAGCTGTTGACACTCGAAGCTTTTACCTGCTCTCCTTTTTTTCTTAGCTTGTCGTATGTTATGAGGTTTTACTGTCGAATCTTTATTCCTGATAACAAAAGGTGTGTGTGTATGTGTGTGTATGTATGTGTGTGTATGTATGTGTGTGTATGTATGTGTGTATATGTGTGTATTTGCGTGCGTTTTGTGTGTGTATATGTGTGTGTGCGTGTGTGTGTGCGCACGCGCGTGCACATGTATATTCCTACATGCGTGTGTGCACATGTGCGTATGCTTGGACCTGCATGCGCGAATGCAGGAGAATGTTTGTGTAAAGTGCAGTGGTTGGCAACCGTTTACTGGGGGAAGCAATGGAGGCAGGAAGTTTCTATGCTGCCTTTAGGAATATCACTCATTTGTCACGGCCAGATTTCTCCAGTGAGCTGCCATTGCTCACTCATTTTTCACCTCCAGATTTCTGTCATTCACAACTAGAGTACTGGAGCATTCAAAGACACTGTTAAAAGTGGACTAAGGAAAAAACATACTGGATATTCTGACAGGCAGATGTACAGACAAACAGGGATACAGACAAATTCATGTACACACTAATACAAATACCTATACATGTGCGCATGCGCGTACGCGCGCACACACACACACACACAACATAGCAAGAGAAAAAATTGATGATTCTGAAGAGGAATGGAGGAGGGATGAAAGGAGAGAGAGAGAGAGAGAGAGAGAGGAGAGAGAGAGAGAGGGAGAGAGAGCGAGAGCGAGAGCGAGAGCGTTGGTGGTGACTGTTGACCTCTGTATCTGTGCATTGTTGCCTTTAGGGCTGCCTTCATGCACGTGCACGTCTCCACACACAGCGTCATTTCCTGTTTTCTCCTCACCGCTCAAAAGGCTGACCAACTCCTCCCATAGTCTGCTGGTGCAAGAAAGCTAAGAAGACTAGGATGTGCTAATTGAATTGAATTGAAATCATTTCGTTTTATTTGCGTTGTTGATTTGTTTTCTTTCCACGCATTTTCTTCTTCCTCTAATTTTTTCCTTTAATTTTTTTTCTTTGAATTGTGACAATACGTGATTCAGATTTGCTTCTTTGTTGGGTGGTCGGTCAATTTTTGTCGTTACCTCTTTATTGTTTTTAATCTTTCTTTTTCGTTTTTATTCTTTGATGGTTTCTATCTGTCTGATTGTCTATCTGTCCTCCTTTTCATCGCTCTGGCCTTTGTTCTTTATTCGTTCATTCCTACTTTCAATCTGTCTTCTTCTTCCACCTTTTCTCCCGTCACCTTTCATACTGTCTGTTCAGCTTTGTTCTCATCTCACTTCCCTCTTTCCATTTCTTTTTCGCAATTCATCATTTTTCTCGTCTTTTCTGTGTCTTTCTTTGGGTCTTTCGGGGTGCCTGTGCGCTGGCAAGACATCTTGATTGTCTTGGTGTTGTGTGTGTTTTTTGGTGGAAAATGTGTCATTGTATGCGATTCTTTCCTTATTTTCCTTAATGGCTTTGTGAATTCTTTTATTTCCTTCTGGGATTTCTTTCTTTCTGATTGATCCTTTGTAGCACTTTCTTCTACGTGCGGCTCTTTCCCTATTTCTGTTAACATCATTCTTTAGTTCTGTTTTTGTTACTGAGAGAAGATAGGTTTATAGATAGATAGATAGATAGATAGATAGATAGATAGATGAGAGAGAGAGAGAGAGAGAGAGAGAGAGAGAGAGAGAGAGAGAGAGAGAGAGAGAGAGAGAGAGGAGAGAGAGAGAGAGAGTGGTGTGTGTGTTAGTGTGCGTGCGTACGTGCGTGCGTGCGTGTGCGTGTGCGTGTGCGTGTGCGTGTGGTGTGTGTGTGTGTGTGTGTGTGTGGTGTGTGTGTGTGTGTGTGATCTGCCTGCCGAACTTAAGTGCAGGCATGCCAGTGCCTTAAATCCCATCGTGATTATACACATGTAGACGATCAAATATGCACGTTCAGTATCTTGTAATTCTTGTCAGCATTTGTTGGATTACAGAAACACAAACATACCCAGCAGACATCCCCGAAGTCGGAATGCGGCTACCTTCATGGTGGGCTAAAGTGGTCGCATACGCACAACCTCACCATTTGTGAGTCTCAGAACTTTAACGGAGGAATGAAAAAACCCATCAGCCAACGAAGGAATGAGTACAGTCACCAGATCTTGGTCTTTGCGAGAGTGGTTTTCAGAGAGTGTTACATATTTAAAAGAAGAATCCAAGCTCTGCAATTTGCAAAATGGCTTCTGTTTAAATTAAATAGCAATATGATATGGAAATACATTAAAAAGATTGCTTTAATGCAATTCATTAACACGAAGTGGAGAAAAGGAAACAAACGATTATGTGGGGTCTGTCTGTCTACCTGTCTGTCCGTTGGTCTTCTGTCTGTTCTTGTGTCTGTCGGTCATGTCTGTCTGTCGTGTCTGTCTGTCTGTCTGTCTTGTCTGTCTTCTTCATTCTCTCTCTCTCTCTCTCTCTCTCTCTCTCTCTCTCTCTCTCTCTCTCTCTCTCTCTCTCTCCTTCGCTCTCTCTCTCTCTCTCTCTCTCATCTCTCTCGCTTTCTTTCAGAGTTTTAATAGATATTCATTTGGGTGAAATAGCGCTATTACAAATGAAGGGTTAGAGACTTTTTTTTTTTTTTTTTTACAATAATAAGTATTGATTTTGCTGAAATGATATCGTTACGAAGGAAGAGTTTTGTGGCTTCGAGTTTTCAATTAAATGAGAACACAGAAAATTGCAGAAGAAATGTGAAACGTATGACGAAAAAGAGGTTTTTGTGTTGAGAGTGTTGGAACCGGTGTAGAATGCCATAGGGTGTCAGAGTGCTTTGTGTTGGGAGCGTTGACACTACTATGGCATAGAGTGGCATGGGGTGTCAGAGTGCTTTGTGTTGGGAGCGTTGACACTATGGCATAGAATGGCATGGGCGTCAGGATGCTTTGTGTTGGGAGCGTTGACACTATAGCAAAGAATGGCACATGGTGTCAGGAGTGCTTTGTGTAGTGTTAACACTATGGCATAGAGTGACATGGTGTGTCAGGATGCTTTGTGTTGGGAGCGTTGGCACTATGGCATAGAATGGCATGGTGGTCAGGATGCTTTGTGCAGTGTTGAATACTGCACACATAGAATGGCATGGTGTGTCAGGATGCTTTGTGTAGTGTTGCACTGTGGCATAGAATGGCATGGTGTGTCAGGATGCTTTGTGTAGTGTTAACACTGTCATAGAATGGCATGGTGTGTCAGGATACTTTGTGTAGTGTTGACACTGTGGCATAAAATGGCATTTTTGTGTCAGGATGCTTTGTGTAGTGTTAAAACTGGTGGCATTAGAATGTACATTGCGTGTCAGGATGCTTTGTGTTGAATGGACAGTCTAGAAATGAATGCTGAACAGGGTGCTTCTCTAGCTCTGTGTACTGGGTAATGCCAACACATTTGCTATTGCTGTTGTTATTCGTGCTATGCCTGCATGAACATACACACACGTGAGTGTTTCTTTCTTTCTTTCTTTCTTATTCATTCTTTTATATCGAGGATAACGGACTAAGCACTCGTGTGCTTTTTTTTTGCTTTTTTTACATCCAGTCCAGTTCCCGTGTGTATGTGGTTTTGTAAATTTTGTCATCTGTTTCCACCGGCACACAAAAACTTTCTCTTTCAAAAAGTGAAATAGCATTTAACCCCCGCGCGCGCGCGCGCGTGTGTGTATGTATGTATATATATATATATATATATATATATATATATATATATATATATATATATATATATATATATATATATATAATGTGTGTGTGTGTGTGTGTGTGTGTGTGTGTGTGTGTGTGTGTGTGTGTGTGTGTGTGTATTTAGGATGGTGGGCGGGAAAAGCGATGGAAAACGGAGAAAAGGGACAAGAGGGAGGAGAATATGCGCATATGCGGGAGCGCGCGTGCGTGCGCGTGTGTGTGGTGTGGTGTGGTGTGTGTGTATGTGTGTGTGGTGTGTGTGTGTATGTGTGTGTATATATGTGTGTGTGTATGTGCGCGTGTGTGTTCGTTTAGTTAAGTGAACAATGCTTTCAAGCTAAGAGGTTTTTCATTTTACCCGTTTCCCATCACCAGTGGTTTTTGTTGTTTCTTTTGGTATGATTTTCAACCCCCCCATAGCTTTCTTACCTGGTTCTATCTCTCCTCATGCCCTCCCCTTCTGTAGGAATACTTGTTGCTTAAAAGTATATCATCCATTTTTTATTTACGTGCAGAACTAATTTTCTGTTTGCACTTTCTTTTTGTTCTTTTTGACGTGAAGTTTTGAGAAAGGATAAATTAAATGGGATAATATATATATATATATATATATATATATATATATATATATATATATATATATATATTATATATATATATATATATATATATATAGAGAGAGAGAGAGAGAGAGAGAGAGAGAGAGAGAGAGAGAGAGAGAGAGAGAGAGACAGAGACAGAGAGAGACAGACAGACAGACGAGACAGATCAGACAGACAGACAGAGACAGAGACAGAGAGACAGAGACAGAGAGAGACAAAGACAGAGACGGAGACAGAGAGACAAAGACAGAGACAGAGAGAGGGGGCAGATAGACAGTTAGATTGCTTCAGTGTGTATATATACACGGATAATGAGTCGCTGCCGTCGTTCCACTCGTGTGGGTGTACGCTGTGTTATAATCCTGGTTCTCTGGTTTCTGTAAAAACCTTCTTTTTTTTTTTAAAGAACTGTGGGCTCTTTCTCTGCCTGAGTGTTGAGATGAAAAGAGGAAGTAGCGGGAGGGGGATGAAGGGAAAGAGGGGCTGTTACAGTTTCTGTTCTGAAGGCGTGTTGTCCGCCGTCTGCCCTTTGCAGTGGCCTCATACCCGGACAGTTACATCCTCCACCTCCACATCTGTCAGACTGTAGGCTTCTCCACACAATCAGTGCTTCGACACACAATTCAAATGAAGAAAACAAACAAGAACGAGTAGGTCAGAACAGTACTGATGTCTGGGGTATCGATGCTTTCAACATTCTTTGCCTGTCTAAACGTCTGGGCGGAGAACACTGAACCTTTTACGAGAATCTGGTCTGGGCGATGATAATGTCAGATGGTAATTAGAGATACAGAAACAAGGATAATAGGCGATAAAGACAACGGGGATATTGCTGATGATGATGTAGTTCTTAGCCTTGTAAACAAAACGAATATAAAGTAAATGAGACGGAGAAGGAGGAAGAAGTAGTGGAAGATGGAGAACAAGAACAAGAATAAAAAGAAGAGCGTGAATGAGAAAGACTGAGAATGGCGATGAGGAAAGCGAGAAAGAGGATGCTATCACTGTCGATGGCACGAACAAGCACTGATCAGCACACTCATGATAAACAACAAGCACTGATCAGCACACTCATGATAAACGATACCACGATTCCTTCTTCTCTTTCTCTCGCCACAACAACAACAGTAACAGCAGTTACTACTAATAATGTCACCATCACTTCCATCGCCACAACAACAACAGTAACAGCAGTTACTACTAATAATTTCACCATCACTTCCATCGCCACAACAACAACAGTAACAGCAGTTACTACTAATAATTTCACCATCACTTCCACCGCCACAACAACAACAGTAACAGCAGTTACTACTAATAATGTCACCATCACTTCCATCGCCACAACAACAACAGTAACAGCAGTTACTACTAATAATTTCACCATCACTTCCATCGCCACCGCCACCATCGTGCTTCAACTGTTGCTGCTGCAAGTAATGCTATCCCTACTGCTGCTGTCACTACAACTAGAATCTACTTCAGTTCTACATCTCCTATCATTATTTCTATTGCACCACTGTTGGTTTTCTTTCCCTTTACTGCAGATATTGCAATATTTATATTTTGAAAATACTTCATTTTTTCTTATATCTAAAAAAAAAAAAAAAACCCGCGCGTGATCCACCCTCTAAAGTGATTTATAGCTTCACTCTGCGATCTTAAAAGCCGGTAATGGTGGTTATAGCGTTACACTTTGCGATCTTAAAAAAACCGGTAATGGTGGTTATGTTATTGCGTTTAAACTAATTTGGCACGCATCTTAAAAAAGCCGGTAATGGTGGTTATAGCGTTACACTTTGCCATCTTAAAAAAGCCGGTAATGGTGGTTATAGCGTTACACTCTGCGATCTTAAAAAAGCCGGTAATGGTGGTTATAGCGTTACACTCTGCGATCTTAAAAAGCCGGTAATGGTGGTTATAGCGTTACACTTTGCCATCTTGAAAAAGCCGGTAATGGGGTTATAGCGTTACACTTGCGATCTTGAAAAGTCCGGTAATGGGGGTTATAGCGTTACACTCTGCGATCTTAAAAAAGCCGGTAATGGTGGTTATAGCGTTACACTCTGCGATCTAGCGGTCTGGTTTTAACACAAGTTAGAACGTTGCGATCTAACGGCCTGGGTTTTTTGTTCAGCCCAGGTTCAAGTGTTGCACGTTGCGACCTAATGCCTGGTTTTTGTCCAGGTTTGAGCCACAAGTAAGACACCTTTTCAAGGGGACTTCTCCCCTACAGTGAACATCAATACTAACTCCACAATCCCGAAATTCCATCGTAAAAGACTAAATAAACAGTGCGTGCAAACATACGAGAGAACAATTAGCGCACACGTTAAAACCTGTTCCGTTTATCGGAAGAGTAGGCCATTTATGCCGGTAGGATAGGATGACAAGATTTATAAAACAACAAGCACACGGGGACTGGATATACGAAAAGCATGCGTGCGCTTATTGCATTATCCTTGCAATAAAAAGATAAAGTAATTACTAAATGAATTTTTTTTTAATAACCATTTATTTACCGTTATGTTTACTTGTTTGTCTATATCTTTGCATTTGTTCTTTTGTAATGTCTTCGCCTTGTTTGGATGTGTCATTGTCTGTTTGTGCTCATCATTCTGTGTGTGTGTGTGTGTGTGTGTGTGTGTGTGTGTGTGTGTGTGTGTGTGTGTGTGTGTGTGTGTGTGCGGTGTGTGTGTGTGCGGCGTGTGTGTGTATTCAATTTGTCATAGATATAATCGATTAAATCGTTTTGAGTTTTGAACTCTGTCTATTTGTCTCTGTCTGTCGTTATTTTCATCTGTCTCGTTTTCCTTATTACTGTCTCTGAAATTATTTAACTATTTGTTTCTGGGTGTTAGTCTGTCTCTCAATACCTGTCTGTCTGTCTGTCTGTCTGTCTGTATGTCTGTCTGTCTGCCTGTCTGTATTTCTGTCTGTCTGCCTGTCTGTACGTCTGTCTGTCTGTCTTTACGTCTGTCTGTATCTTCAAAAGGTCTAAATGTCTCATGCTTGAACAGTTTATTTCTGATACAGTCGGAAAGCTGAATGCTTCAGATCCAGGAGTGAAGAGAGCTGACTGAGCATCTTCCAATTCACTCCAGTCAGAGTGGACAGCAGCCAGTCCTGTTCCCACAGCACAGGAACATTCCACACTGTGGACATTTCCATAGACTTCTCTCAGGTAGAAAGGACAACTTCATCTAAAAATGCAGTCCACTTAGAATAGTCCAGTTATCATAATTTTAAATTAAATTATCAAAAAATTTTAGCATTTCTGCAGCAGAAGCTTTGCCAATGACCAGGCAGGGTGGCTCAATGCAGTGATGGACACGGGGATGAGGGGCGCTTCTGGACAGTGAGCTTCAGCATATAGCAAGGACGGTACTTCACAGATAAACAGTTCTTTTCAATCAGCTTAACTGAATAATGTAAAAGAAAGAAGAGAAAAGTGTACCATTGGAACTTACTGAAACTTCGGATGACACTATAAACCGAGGCCCGTGTGCAAACGCACGCAAAACATCTTGTACACACGTGAAATCCTGTTCTGCTTTTCGTAACATCAGGCCATTGTGTGCCGATGGGAACAGATGACATTAACAAAAACTGCATACACACATGGACTGGATGTAACAAAGCACATGAGTGCTTATTCCATTATCCTCGATTTAAAAGAATAATAAAATAAAATAATAATAAAGTATTCCAAATGGCACCATACCAAACCTATAATGGTGAAATCTGGAAAGATAAAAAAAGCAATGAAAGTCCTTTGCTGTGGTAACTATTTGGATTTTTTTGCCATTGATAAACAGCTTTGTGACCAGATTTTGTGGCATGAAACGTCATGCCAACATGTTCCTCTGTTGTTTTTTGTCATTGGTAATGTGCTGACAGACTGTGCTGTGCTTTCTGTTTGGTGGGGGTCAGTTTTTAATGGCACTGTTGTGCTTTTAGCTCATTGGGAAAGGAAAGCAGTGGGGCTGGGGGGGGGGGGGGGGGGGGAGAGAGAAAGCAAAAGAAAAAACGAGGTGTTTGGGACTCGTCCCTGTGGAAAGTATTTGGCAGCTTGAAGGAAAAGTATGGAGTCTGCAGTCTGCTCTGTCTGGTTCAGCCCGTCACCGCTTGTGGTTTGTGACCTCCTCTGTCTGTCTGGGCTTCCTGTTCTTGCAGATTAAAATGTCTGTCTGCTATTTACATGTCTGTCTGACTCTCTGTCTGTCTGTCTCTCTCTCTCTGTCTCTTTCCAAAATCTACGAAATTCCATGGCTACAGTTGGGTTACGGAAATACAAATAATTCAGCAGTCATCCCTGAAGTTGACCTTGATGGTGGTCAATAAAAGGTCGCATACGCGAAATGTCACCATTGGTGAACCTCAGAGCTCGAGCCGAGGAACTAGAAAAGGGATTATTTTCAACCTACACTGTCAAGCAGGTGTGCAAAGTAGATAATGATCATGAACTGTATGCTCTGGCTTTCCCACGTTGGCAGTGACGCAATGCAGGTGAGGAAAGCTTGCCAGGAATGTGGTCCTGGGACAGACAGTGCCTGCACTTAGCCTGTCACTTCGCGGCTGTCTGAGCTGGGAGGCTGCCTGGCCTGACCTTTACCTCCTCTTTGTAGGCTTTTGTGTTCAGGGACAGAGAGAGAGAGAGAGAGAGGAGGAGAGAGAGAGAGAGAGAGAGAGAGGGAGAGAGAGAGAGAGAGAGAGAGAGAGAGAGAGAGAGAGACACACACACACACACACACACACACACACACACACACACACACACACACACACACACACACACACACACACACACAGACTAAGACTATTAATTTTTCTTTGTTTTTTCATGAAGGATGTAAACTACTGCTACGCGGTTCCACTTGTGTTTGGTACCAAAGGTTAGCTCTTTTTTATAACACAGCAAAACTATCTCTTCCTCTGATTCTCTGAACCTCAGTGTGTTTTGTTCCGCGCCCTTTCTATCTGCTTGTCTGTCCGCCTGCCTGCCTGTATGTCTCTGTCTCTATTTCTGTCTGTATGTCTGTCTAACTGTCTCACTCCCTTCTCCTTTCGCTCTCTGATTATAGTGTGTAAACAGAGCTGATTTGTTTGGTTATTTCCTACACTGAAATACATCTCACAGAGCTGTAAACTGCTGGAAACACCCTGCAGTAAAGATAAAAACACTTCCTCCGAAGTCAACGTATGCTGCCTGTATAGCAAGTACACGAAAAAGCCGTTGTTTGTCACAATTGTCATCAGGCATGTGCTTCTTGCTGCACAGTGCTTCTAATGCGTATTGTGGACAAGCTCAGGGATGTCCAGCAGAGGAACGCCCAGCACCAACAAAAAACAAACTGCCAGACATTGGGCTGACTTCTCTGTGCAGCAGTACGGAAATAAAGGAAATAAACCGTCAGCATGCAGAACATAGCGGGGAGGAGAAAAAGCCGAGTGTGAGAGCTGTTGAGCTTAACAGATTGCTGTAGGACGTTTGCTGTTTTTCTGCCCACTCAACGTAAATGGCTCGTGGACAAACAAGACATTTATCTTACTTGTTTTTGTATTTCACACCACACACACCACACACACACACACACGTGCGTGCGCGCGCGCACGCACGCACACACACACAGGCACAAACATATACATACACACACACGCACAAACACACACACACACGCACGCACGCACGCACAAACATATACATACAACACACACTAACACACATATACACAGACGCACAAACACACACACAACACACACACACACACACACACACACACACACACACACACACACACACACACACACACACACACACACACCTATTTCTGTGCAAAAACGAGATATCAGCACAAACCTCCGCCCCACAAACCCTAACAAAACAGCAGAAAATTTGAAAGAATTCAGAAAGTAAGATTGACAAGTAGGCAGAAAGCAGGAAAGAAAGAAGCACAAAAAGGCAGAAAAAGTATAAGGCATTAAAGAAAGAAAGAAAGAAAACCTCGACAGAAACTTACAAAACTAGAAAGAAGGAACGGAGGAGAGGATGGAAAGGAATACAGACAGAAGGGAAACCAGCAAAAATAAGGAAATAAAACAAAGAAGCAAACTGATGCTATTGAAATACAGAACAAGTTCAGTCAGATAATGTCTTCACTTGTCCTACCCAGCTGGGTCACCACGACCCTGAAGAGTTTCAGGGTCATAGGTCAGTCATAGACGATAGAGAATTGCACAGAGGACAGTGTGACAGAGAGAGGCAAGGAGGCAGGTATGGATTCTGATCACGGACATCGGGCATCGTCTCCTGGAGTCATGCTCATGGCAACATGACTGCCGGCAACGCAAAAGAACCTTGTGGGCCATAGAACAGTCCAGAAAAGGACATTGAGCAATAAGTATTGACTGATGTATATGTCAGTGTAGTGGACAGGAACGGGGATGTCAACAAAAAGGTACACTTATAATGTAGTGCAACTATGATGCAAATTTCTAAACTATTACAATTATAATGTAGTGCAACTATGATGCAAATATCTAAACTATCACAATTATAATGTAGTGGAACTATGATTCAAATATCTAAACTATCACAATTATAATGTAGTGCAACTATGATTCAAATATATAAACTATCACAATTATAATGTAGTGCAACTATGATTCAAATATACAAACTATCACAAGTATAATGTAGCGCAACTATGATGCAAATATCTAAACTATCACAATAATAATGTAGCGCAACTATGATGCAAACATCTAAACTATCACAATTAAATGTGGCGCAACTATGATGCAAATATCTAAACTATCACAATTATAATGTAGCGCAACTATGATGCAAACATCTAAACTATCACAATTATAATGTAGCGCAACTATGATGCAAATATCTAAACTATCACAATTATAATGTGGCGCAACTATGATGCAAATATCTAAACTATCACAATTATAATGTAGCGCAACTATGATGCAAATATCTAAACTATCACTTTTTATCGCAGCCTGAGTACTGGTGCATACCAACAAGCCCAATGTTTTGTGTATTGTAGATCACGTGGATCAGCATTCGCAGAAATGTATGTCAGTCTGTACACATGACATACATGCAGGTATGCATGCGTGGGTGACCGTTTTTG
The DNA here is from genome assembly GCA_030674155.1 of Stramonita haemastoma. NCBI lineage: Eukaryota > Metazoa > Mollusca > Gastropoda > Neogastropoda > Muricidae > Stramonita > Stramonita haemastoma. The sequence goes on from CM060330.1 coordinate 59,401,971, forward strand.
TGTGATTTTTTTTTTTACTGGATAGATGGTTTGATGAAAAAAGCAGATTTATTGCTTTCTCAATGTTCCATCTCGAAATGAAATTTTGACTTTTGACTTTTTTACTTTGACCACACATACAAACAAACATATTACACACGCGCACACGCGCGTGAACATACACACACAGACATACACAGACATACACACATACACACACATACACACATACACACATACACACATACACACATACACATACACACACACACCACACACACACACACACAACACACACACACACACACACACACACACACACACTTAACTGTTGATCAGTATAACTGTTGATCATATATCAATATGTCAGATACTGAAAGACTACAGACCTGCTCTTACATCATTACCGTCATCCACAGTATTCAGTGATTCTTCATTGATGTAGGAGTTTTTCAAATAGTTATTGCATAATCCAGTGGGTTCCTTGACATGACTATTACGGACTTTAAAGACATTCTGTTTTAGTGGAATAGACTTCCATTTCTTGGTGATTGTTAGACATAGGGTTTTTGCTGTTCACTTGTTAGATCTGGATAAAAAATATTATTTTGGGGGGTTGTTATTTATCTGAAATTTTGTTGTTGTCGTTGTTGCTTTCTGTAGTATTCCGTAGTTACATATTGTAGCTCTCATAGTAGATCAGTCATCTGATGTTCATTTATTTGTCCACATGTAGTCACAATATGTGCGCATCCACCTCCAAACAATGATTCAGACTACCCTCCTTCCCCCCTTTTTTTTCTTTTTTGGTCCGTCTAATATCACAATTTGTGAGGAGACTTTAAATGAAATCGAACACACACACACACACACACACACACACACACACACACACACACACACACACACACACACACACACACACACACACACACACACACACACTGGGAGGAGTATTTTTTATGTAAAACTCAGTAACTGATATTTAGTTACATTTTCATTGGAATGACTGATTTTGTTAGAGAATGTTAGAACTGCATTTTCCTTTTTGTTTCTTGTAGTTCAATAGGTTTGTAACGAAAAGTCTTGTTTTTTTTAAATTACTCAACAAGTATTGACCCCCTGAAATTCTTTATCCCCTACATTGCCAGCTACACCCCCTTCCCCTGACACTCATACACCCACCTTCTTCCCCCCCCCCCCCCCCTCCCGTCTAATATCACAACTTGTGAAAAGACGTTAAATGAATTTGAACACACACAACACACACACACACACACACACACACACACACACACACACACACACACACACACACACACACACAACACACAAAACATGACATACACACACACATTAGGACATAGCCAACACACAAACACACACATCATCATCATCATCATCATCATCATCATCATCATCATCATCATCATCATCATCATCATCCCATCATCATCCCAAAAAGAAGAGATTAAACTTGTGGATTTCAATTCTTGTTCTGGGCCCTTAACACAATGTAAATATTCACAGCTCTCTCCCTCCCCCCCTTATCTCCCTTATCTCTTTCTCTATCACACACAGACACACAGACACAGACACACAGACACGCACACACACACACACACACACACACACACACACACACACACACACACACACACACAACACACACACACATACACATTCTAATACACGTTTTATCAAAAGATTACTATGCATTAAAACGATGTCCCGACATTCCGAATTTTTCCTTGACGAAAATAATCCCTTCATGCGTGGAGTTAGTTCTTCCTGGTGATGTCTGATGCCTCAGCAATCTGGGGATTCACCGCGCAGGTAGAGAGAGAGAGAAGAGAGATTGATTGATTGATTTGATTTGATTCATTCTTTTATATCGAGGATAGTGGAATGAGCACTCATGTGCTTTTTTACATCTAGTCCCCGTGTGTATGCAGTTTTGTAAATGCCATCTGTTCCCACCGGCACACGATGGCCTACTCTTACGAAAAGTGGAACAGGGTTTGTCGTGTGTGAAAGATGTTCTGTGAGCGTTCGCACACGGGGCCTCGGTTTATAGTCTCATCCGAAGGGCTTTTGGGGAGAGTGGAGTCAGCACTGATGTTAACTTCAGGAGAAAAATCTCCTCGACAGGAATCGAACCCGGGTCGTCAAATTGCCAGCGCAATGTTCTGACCACTAGGCTATGAGAGAGAGAGAGAGAGAGAGAGAGAGAGAGAGAGAGAGAGAGAGAGAGAGAGAGAGAGAGAGAGAGAGAGAGAGAGAGAGAGAGAGAGTATAAAATTTATTTATGTGTTTGTGTGTATGTGTGCTCGGGCGAGCGCTCGCTCGCTCACATATTTGCCTGTATGTGTATGGAAGTGGGGACAGGTGTGTGTATGCCTGCAGCAAGTGTGTGGCGCCACGTGTTTAGTTCTGACTGTCTGTCCTCTGTCCTCTGTCCTGTGGGCTGTCTGCAGGCCTTTTGTCTGATCAGCATGGCGAGGTCTAGACATTTCCATTAGCTGTTGGGCCTGTCTGTACATTCAGCACATTGTAGTAGGGACCACGTGAAACCAATTCCAATCTTTCGGAAATGCTAACAGCATGAGGACTCGAGAACTCTTGTTCAGAAAGCTTTTTTTTTTTTTTTTTTTGAAAACCATCTCTGTTTAATGTGTTAAGAGCTGCTACTATAAAACTGCTACCATACTGTAATCTTGGGACCTGATGTAAAAAAGCACACGAGTGCTTATTCATTATCCTTGAAATAAATAAGAGAGAGAGAGAGAGAGAGAGAGAGAGAGAGAGAGAGAGAGAGAGAGAGAGAGAGAGAGAGAGAGAGAGAGAGAGAGAGAGAGAGAGAGAGGAGATTATCAGGTTGTAATTTGATCAGAAATGACATCTATCCTCATCCACTGACCGACAGAGACCGCACAATGACATTTCTTGTCAATTCTTTGTGTCTTTTTCTGTGTTTCTGTCTGTATGTCTGCTTGTCTCAGTCCGTCTGTCTGTCTCTTTTTCTCATGCTCGTTTGTACACACACACACACACACACACAACACACACACACACACACACACACACACACACACACACACACTCAAAAACACCCCCACCCCCACCCCCCACCTACAAACACACTTCGTCCTGCAGACACAGAGACACAGTCAAGTCCAGCAAAGATCCTCCCATCCTGGCCCCTGTCTCTTTGTTCTCATCCTCAGTGTCTGCTGGGGAAAGCCTGCTGTGCTGGTAATGATGTAACGTGACCCATGCTCCCTCAGTCAGGGAAACCCAAGTCTTTTTCCCGCTAACGAGACAACTCCAGCCGTGTGCTGCCTTCCTTCTTTACCTCCCCTGACTACTGCCCCAGCCATTGCAGCGCTGCACTGAGGAGCTAGTGACCAGAGTAATTTGGGGGGTAGAAAACCTGTCTGTGCAGACTGATGGCTTCCCAGTCCATTCTGAGAGATGTGTTAATTCATTCAGTGCGTGTATGAGAGAGAGAGAGAGAGAGAGAGAGAGAGAGAGAGAGAGAGAGAGAGAGAGAGAGAGGAGAGAGAGAGAGAGAGAGAGAGAGAGAAAACAGACAGACAGACATAGACAGAGACCTTGAGAGACAGAGAAAGAGACAGACAGGCAGACAGAAAATCCCCCTTACCAACCAACGGATAGAAAGAAAAAGAGAGAAAGAAAGATAGACTGAAAACTTCAAAGTGTAGGTTGAAATACAGAGAGACAGGACAGACAGAGACACAGAGACAGAGAGACGAGAGAGAGAGATGCAGACAGGCAGGCTAACAGAAGAAAGGAGGTAGGAAGGGAGAGAGGAAGAGAGTGAGGAGCCAACCTGCCAACCAGCCAGCCAGGCAGACACAGACAAAAAGACAACCCACATCAAAAAAATGGATCAGACTTAAAACCAAAAACAACAAAAACCTGCTAATAGCTATCATGCCAGTTCTGTCAACAAGCAGATCACGACAGAGTCACTCCACAAGTCTGAGATAAAGTTGAAGAAAGTACACTGACCCCCCTTCAACCCAGAAATTGACTTCCTGTTTTTTGTAGTCCCTTGGAATTTCAATTTCCCTAGAGGGGGAGAAAACACCTTGTGTCTCAGATATCATCGATTGGCTCCACACCAGCACCGCCTACTTTGCTTGTAGATGATTGTTCAGACAAAAAAGAAATTAAAATGATAACTAGGATATAAAAAAAAGGATATGTCTGCAACAAATAGGGACACAAACAGAGAGAGAGAGAGAGAGAGAGAGAGAGAGGAGAGGGGGGGGGGGGGGGTTAATGCTATATGCGACACAGGCAGAATATACTGCTTTTGAGGATGAAACAGAGGAAAGAAAGACAGATGGAAGATAGGAAACAAAAAAAGTGAAAGAAAAACAAAGTAAATACTTATTATGCATTGGCAGTTACTGAAGCATTGCAAGCTTGTTATGCGTCAAGGGAAGACTGCAAAATACTTCTGGAACATCTCTAACCCCACAATGAAATATTGGACAGCTTCAGCTTCAGGTGCGGTGTACAGAAACAAGACAGACCCCGGGACAAAGCTGTCCAGAATGGAAATACATCTTCCTGACAAAAAGACAACCCGCCATTTCTGCCGCAGCGATAGCAAAGAGGCCATAGTGACCGTGACCTTGTATCCTTTTCTGGCTTTTGTGATGCTGTGTAATATTATTTGAATATTGCTAGGATTTGGCTTTTAATGGCAAAGAGTTATGGTTCATTATTGTTTTCGAGTTGTTCCATTTCCACCCATTCCTCCGAAGCCCTTTTGTGAATGGGATGAAAAGCTCTCGCCTAGAATCACTGGTTATTGTTATTGCCTTTCTCTCTGTTTCTGTCTCGCCGTCTCTGTCTCTGTCTGTCTGTCTCTGACTGTCTTGTGTGTCGATGTGTTTGTGTTTGTGCTTTGTTTTTGTTTGTCTGTTTTGTAGGGTGTGTGTGTGTGTGTGTGTGTGTGTGTGTGCACGTCTGTATGTCTAGCTGTCTGTCTGTCTCTCTATCTCCGTCTGTCTGTCTGTCTGTCTGTTCTGTCTGTCTGTGTCTGTCTGTCTGTCTGTGTCTGTCTGTCTGTCTGTCTGTCTCTCTCTCTCTCTCTCTCTCTCTCTCTCTCTCTCTCTCTCTCTCTCTCTCTCTCTCTCTCTCTCTCTCTTATCTTGATGATAGTTGGTGGGGGGTTGATGTTTTAAGTCATTTAACCTATCATATTCTGATGTTTACTCTTTAATTATTGCGCTTTTTTATTATTCAATCAAAATCATCATTGATTCTTACTTCTTTTCGTTTCTGAATGTGTGCCTTTTCATATCATTACCTTATTATTGTATCTCTGTCTTCTTTCTTACCTGTTGTTTGATACTTAGTATGGTTTCTTGTTCTTGGTATTTGGATCATTATAATTGTTGTTGTTGTTTAATTGAGGTTACCTTTTTATCTTGATGTTATCCCTGAAAAGGGCGGGGACTGGATGTAAAAAAGCACACGAGTGCTATTATTTATCATCCTCGAATAAAAGAATTTGCCTTGCCTTGCCTTGCCTTGCCTTGCCTTGCTTTGCCTTGCCTTGCCTTGCCTTGCCTTGCCTCGCCTTGCCTTCTCTCTCTCTCTCTCTCTCTCTCTCTCTCTCTCTCTCTCTCTCTCTCTCTCTCTCTCTCTCTCTCTCTCTCTCTCTCTGGATGATGAACAGGTGTTCACGAGCTGTGCGGCTGCAAATTTTTTCAGTGCAACTAAATTACATTTTTAATTAATTATTAATTAGTTGTACAGTCATCAGCACAATGACGATTGGCATACAAGTATATCGATCATGTGTGGGTCGATTTGCATCATCAATTCCAGGCTTCCTGATGAGAAAGATGAGAAAATCGGCGAGGAAAGGTGACAGTGAAGAGGCGACAGGCAAGATATACAGTGGCATTGAAATAGCGCTGTTTACAGTGTGCACGGCTCTTGCAGCTATCTTGCTCTACAACTTTCCCTTTTGCCTTTACGCTGTTTTCTGTCGGGACGCTCACACTCTGAATCGCTGTTTGTTTGACTCTTTCCCCTTGCACGCTGACACTGATGGATGTGTCAGGCTGTACAATCATTTCCGTGTCTACCCCCTTATGTTTCACAGCTCGAACTTTGTATCTCCTGAGTCACCTGAGAAATGTATTACGCATCCACCTCCGAACTTGAGATTCATGCTCCTCCTTTGTGGGGATATTGAATCCAATCCCGGCCCTTCTGTTGATGAAACTGTCCAGAGGTTAGAAAGTAAAGTTGACAGTCACGGTGAACGTTTTGAAGAAAAACTTAATAAAATACTGGAACTCATGCACACATCCCAGAAACAGTATGCAGAACTTTGTGGCCGATTGCAAAACCTGGAAGAAAATATAACAGCCATCAATGAAAAGATTAAATCCCAGTTCATGCGTCTTGAGAAGTCAGTTCTGTCTCTTGGCCAGACAGTCAGTCAGCACACGCAAGACATAGAACAGGCGAAAGAAGAGCAGACCTGCACATCGTCAAGGATTAGCCAGCTGGAGGCAGAGGTGGAAAGACAGCAACGCTACTCACGGAGGTCCAACGTGCTGCTGTACGGTGTCAAAGAGGATCCTGCAGAATCAGAATCTTATGACGCTTGCACGGAAAAGGCAGTCAATATTCTTCAGCGTCATTTCCCTCAAAGAAGCTGGAGTGAACATGACATAGAGCGATCCCACCGCTTGGGAAGGAAGTCTACCACTGACGATCGTCCTCGCCCCTTAATCATCCGGTTCCAGAAGTGGCGTGACGCCATGGTCATCATGCGAGATAGGGAGGGGAAGAATGCAATGAAAAATGATGGGGGCCTGAGAGTGGGAGCGGACCTGACTCAACAACAGAGGGACACCATCAGAGACTACAAGGCTCAAAACAAACACGCCTACTACGTCAACGGAAAGCTCATTGTCCAGGATTCCAGAGCAAACCCTTACTCTCACTCATCAAGCACAGACCGTGTGAAGGACAGCGCCCCACCAGCACGTCATCAGTCTTACGCAGAAGCAGCAGCTGCCACCCCAGAGGAAGACGTTCCCAGGACTCTTCAGAACACCTGGCGTGGTGTGATCAACTGGAGAAGGCACAGTCTTCTGGAGACGACACAGAGGAGGACCAGGAGGATGAAGAAAGACCACTGCCACCCGACTCACAGCGTCTGGATACTGTGATGACTGAGAGTGAACCACGCCCTTGTTCACCAGCATCAGAAAACAACTCGCCGAAGTCTCATGGATTTGGGAGGGGAACTCCTGAACGCTCTCCTCATGAAACAGACCATAGAAGGGGATGTACAGACAGTGGAGGGAGGGGTAAGGGTAGAGGCAGAGCCAACCACATTGGCGACAATAACCAGTCAAGACTGACAAGGGTTGGGCATTCCAACTGTTCCCCAGTAAGGACAAGGAACCGTCTGCAGAGTTCCACCTCCTCCTCCTCACAACAGGGCACTCTGGACCTACATGTGTCCAGAAAAGTCAGCTCTGCAGATCGTGCAGCCTCCAACACAAAAAAGTCACATGCCAAGAGCAGTAACAGATAGGGGTTAGGCCAGTGCCCTAGTCAGTCCTTAAAGGTAACAAGAAGTATAAATGTCAATGCATGCACAGCCAGAGAAAACACTTCACACACTTTTGTTGACCACATTTCCTTGTTAACCTTCAATGTTGAAGGACTATTTAGTTTTGCTGAAACAATAAATCTTGCTTCTTTTATACATGACTATGATTTTGTACTTCTTGTTGAAACCTTTACGGCATCTGTCCCTGAGTCTTTTTTCCCATGTCATACGCCATTTGTAGCTCCTGGAGTTAAGCTATCTGACAGCTCTCATGGGCGTCTTTCTGGTGGTGTTGTGCTTTTAGTCAGGAAAGAATTGTGCAAATATGTTGAACGCATTGATACTGAAATTGATAATACTGTTATTCTTAAAATTTCGAGGCATTTTCTTGGAACTTTGTCTGATTGCCTTCTTGTAGGTGCATACCTACCCCCTGAAAACTCGACCTACTATGAAGAGACTGACATATATAATGGTGTGTCACTATTAGAAGATAGTATGCTAGAAGCAATCAATGAATGTGGTGACCTCCCGTTTATCATACTTGGTGACCTTAACTCTAGGACAGCTAATCAGAATGCCAGAGATATTGATACTGTTGATGATTTAGTTAGCATGTCTGAAAATGTTGATAGTGAAAGCGAGTCAGAATATTCTGAGAAGACTGCTAGACAATCAAGTGATTCTGTCCTTAACTCTTTTGGCAAGTTTTTGTTAAGTGTCTGTGAAGAATTTAAATTGACAATATTGAATGGCATGAAGTCTTTACGTTTCCCTGGTAGTTTTACTTATATTTCACCAGGTGGCTGTAGTGTTATAGATTATTTTATTGTTTCATGTGATCTGTTGTCAAAGTGTGATAACTTAAAGCTCCTTCCTATGATTGAGTCTAAACACCAGGCTTTGATGCTGTCATTTAAAACCACTAATAATGGGATTATTAAACAAAAACAAAAACGCCAGACATTCCATATCCAGAAATACATATGGAAGGAAGAGATGTCTGAGGATTTTGTGGAAAAGATCCATTCAGAGTTTATACTGGATAAACTGGATAATGCTGTCTCAGAAGTTGACAGAGATATCAATGCTTCTTTAACTGAATTTAATGAATGTTTGAAACATGCTGGGCAGTGTATGTTAAAAGATATAGTTGTAACCATAGACAAAAGAAATGCTTGGTTTGACAGGGAATGTTGCGAACAAAGAAAATCTGTCAGAAAAGCCTTACGCAAAATTTCCAGTGTAACATTAGATTTAGAGAAGTATGGTTATGAACACAAACAAAGACAATTTGAGGAAGACAGAGAAAGTTATTCACAAAAAAGAAAAGAATACAAACAACTTCTGAGACTTAAGAAAGCAGAACACAAAAGTAAAATCATTCAGTCTCTTGAAAATAACTTGTACGATCCTAAGAAATTCTGGGACACAGTTAGAGGTGTTCGAGCCAAAGAGCGCTCTACAGGGTGTAATATAACGAAAGATGAGTGGTATTCTCACTTCAGGGATGTATTTAATGTTTCTGTCAATGACACTGTATTGGATGATGATGACCAGGGTTGCATGTTTGGTAACAATACCAGTGAGAATGATACTGATGACAGAATCAGCACCAACTGTGAGCATCAGAACCAGCCTATTACAGAATGTGAAATATCCCAGGCAATTAGAGCTTTGAAAGACAGAAAGGCTGCTGGTGCTGATGGATTAATTGGTGAATTTTTTAAACACAGTGCTGATGTTATTTTGCCTTATTTACTTAAGTTTTTCAACTATCTATTTGACCATGGATTGTATCCTGATGAATGGAGCTTAGCAATTATTCAGCCACTTCTAAAGAAAGGTGATCCTAATGTAACAGATAATTATAGAGGTATTTCCCTACTCAGCATTTGCAGTAAACTGTACAGTTTTATACTTAACAAGCGCATCACCAAGTGGATTAGTGACAATGAGCTAATCGGGGAGGAGCAGGCAGGTTTCAGGGAAAAACACAGCACAACTGATCATATATTTACTCTTTTTGCTCTCACTCAGAAACAGTTAATTCGTCATCGCAAACTTTATGTTGCTTTTATTGATTTTCGTAAAGCTTTTGACTCTGTATGTAGGGAAAAATTATGGAACGTTCTGAGTAATAATGGTTTAAATGGTAAAATTTTTTCTGCTCTCAAAAGTATGTATTCAACTGTTAAAGCTTGTGTTCGTTCTGGAAGTGACTTGACGGATGTTTTCATGTGCCCTACTGGTTTAAAACAAGGAGAAATATGTTCCCCTGTTTTGTTTTCATTATTCATCAATGAACTTACCAAAGATATTGTTGAAAAAGGGAAACATGGTATCCAATTGTCACCAGATTTCATTGAATTGTTGATATTGTTATTTGCTGATGATGTTGTGCTATTCTCTGACAGTGTGATTGGTCTCCAAAATCAGTTGAATATATTGTATGATACATCAAAGAGACTTGATTTAATAGTAAACTTAGATAAATCGAACGTTGTTGTCTTTCGTAATGGAGGTTATCTTGCTACTAGTGAAAACTGGCATTATGGTGATATGAAACTGAAAATTGTCAATACGTATAAGTATCTTGGAATTTATCTGTCTACCCGGCTTTCATTTTCATATACCATGTGTGATCTTGCTGACCGAGCAAAGAAAGGTGTATCAGCTATTATAAGAATGCTCTGGTCCATTGGGGAACACTCACCTAGTCTCTTTTATAAACTGTTTGATTGTCAAATTCAGCCCATCTTGACTTACGGATCTGAGATCTGGGGTTTAGTACCTGATCAAAATCTTGTTGAAAGAGTCCATTTATCTGCTTTGAAAAGGTTTTTGGGTGTAAGCCCAAAGTCACCAAGACATGTTGTATATGGAGAGACAGGCAGACATCCTTTACAGGTGAATACGATTGTAAAATGCATTAAATTTTGGTTACGAATTGTTCATATGGATACTGATAGATTTCCACGAAAAGCTTACAATATGCTCTTATCTCTACAGGAACAAAATTATGTCACATGGGCTTGTGGTGTTAGAAATGTTTTGTATAAATTTGGGTTTGGACTAGTCTGGGAAGCACAAGGTGTGGGAGATATAGCATCATTTGTATTTGAATTTAAGCAAAGACTTATAGACTGTTTCAAACAAGACTGGCTTTCTGCCCTAGGGAATCGTGATTTCTATAACGTGTATAATAGTTTCAAACAATCATTGTCACAAAGTGCGTACTTAAGCTACATAAAATCCTATTTTGTAAGAAGGGATTTGGCACGATTTAGAATTGGAATGTCATCATTGAATTGCAGCTTTTTGCAATTTAACAATTGTAACAACGCACAGACTTTAACGTGTCCCTTTTGTGATGACGACCTAGAAACAGAGGTACACTTTTTGCTTCAGTGCCCAAAGTACAGTGATCTCAGAACAGAACTGATTCCTAGCAAATATTACAGACATCCATGTATGTTTAAATATTCATTATTAATGTCTAATGAAAACAGAACAATTGTGATGAAAGTTGCCACTTTTGTCCACAAAGCACTTAACACTAGAAAACAGAGCTTAATGTTGTAATTACCGATTATTGGGTTTTGTTTAATGTGGTAAGTACAGAATACCGGGTTTTGTTAAATGTTGTGATTACAGAATATGTCATGATTTCTTTAACGCTGTGATTACACAATTATATGTTTTGTTTGATGTTCTAATTACGACATGTTATGTTCATCTGCTTGTAAAGGGCCAAGGCCTATACATTAAATCATTCCGAATCCGAATCCGAATCTCTCTCTCTCTCTCTCTCTCTCTCTCTCTCTCTCTCTCTCTCTCTCTCTCTCTCTCTCTCTCTCTCTCTCTCTCTCTCTTCAATCATGCCGCCACACCCCAAACTCCAGGAAGCTGGGAAACACAGCAGACTCACCATACACCTCCAGAAGATGGATGGCTTGTGTAGAAAGTGAGAGCAAAACCAGAGCCTGTGCTGTCTGTCCGCTTCTTCTTGGTAAACATCCCCTCCACACTCTGGCTGAGGGCCCTTCGCTTCCAAAGTGACCACGGCTGCTGCTGGCACTGCTCATACTGCTTTTGCTGCTGCTGGCACTGCTCATACTGCTTCTGCTGATGCCAGTGCTGTTGATGCTGTTGGTACTCTGCTGGTGTTGCTCTTACTGTTGCTAGTGTTGTTGTTGCTGTTGCCATTCTTCCATACTTACCCCGCTGTTGCTTTATAATTGCTGCTGTTGCTGTTCTGGCTGTTGACCCGTCTAAACAGGAGCTTGATACCAATGACTGATGACTTTCCTATTCCTTCTTTTGTGCTTAGTCATAGGGAACAGTTCACTGTGATATCACTACATTTTTGGCCTGTGCAGAAGTAGGCACACAATACCAATGATTACCTAAACCATGGCCAGACAACAAGTATCACCACAGTCTGAAAAAGGCCAACAGTGCTAGCTGTGACTTGTCATGGTCCTGTCATCAGCCTTTCCACAACTTTGACTTTGTCTTTAACTTCAGAGCAATGAATGTAGAATGAAGAAGAAGAAAGAAGTGTGGAACAATTTTGTCTTTAACTTCAGAGCAATGAGTGCACAGGGCAGAAGAAGGAAATGTGGAGCAGCCGTGTGGTTACAGAGTCAGACAGGGGATGTGATGGAAGTGGGAAGGCCTGGGTTCAATTCTGCGCAGAGCAGTCGGTATGAAGGATCTGTTGACCTTGCAGTGAACAGAGGCTCTAACTGTAAGTTTTGTTATACAATTCCTTAATGTAACACGTTAAACTAAGATCCCACATAAAATATACAACAACAACAACAACAACAACAACAACAACAACTACTACTACTACTACTACTACTACTACTACTACTACTACTACTACTACTACTACTACTACTACAACTACACCACCACCACCACCACCACCACAACTTGGTAGCACCACTCCTATCCTAACCACTGCTACTTTTATTCTGACAACAAATCTTCCTCCTTCTCCAACCACAGCAACAACACCAACAAGTAGTTCTACCACCACCACCACGACCACAACCACCACAACCACCTCGCTACTGACAACTGTAACTGCTATTTTCGCCACCACTACCACCACCACTACCACCTGGCTACTGACACTTATAACTGGCATTTTCACCACCACCACCACAGCACTGTAGCCTTGTTCCCACGTCAGTCTTTCTCTCTGTGCTGCCATGTGTTTATTGATGTGGTGACCTGCTGGAAGGCGTGTGCTGATGACATGAAAGATTCATCCGCCTGACCGCGCCACTCCTTTCCTCCGCTGTGCCCCAGTTATAGTCTAGTCCCTCCCTCCCTCCCTCCCTGCCTCCCTCCCTCCTGCCCCTGATCATCGCCTCTTCAGCCTGTCTGTTTCCGCTGTTTTATGGAACACTTGGGGGCCTGGGAAAAAAGGGTAGGCTGGTACCTGGAGAAAAGGGTAGGAAGCAAACCAGTGTGTGTGTATGTGTGTGTGTGTGTGTGTGTGTGTGTGTGTGTGTGTTTGTGTGTGTGTGTTTGTGTGTGTGTGTGTGTGTGTGTGTGTGTGTGTGTGTGTGTGTGTGTGTGAGAGAGAGTAGTGGGTGAGTGAGTGAAAGAGATACATATAGAGATAGAGGCAGGGAGGGACGCAAAAAGGCTTTGAGGAGGGGGTAACACGCACTCACACACAAACACACAAACACACATACATACATACGCACACACAAGCACACACACACACACACACAGAGCACACCACCTTGTGAATCCTCTTCTGACAACACTGACAGCTTGGTCACAAGGCCAGACTGAAGGAGACCCCACTGGGGTGGTGACCAATGCCACAGTGCTCCAACAACCTTTACCCTGATCTCATGACCCCGAAGTCCCCAATCCAATCCAGGCTTTTTGTCTAAGGCCCCACTGACCGAACTCCATAGGCTCTGACCCCACGGGCAGGCACAGCAGTGTGAAGGGAAACTGGAAATGAGGTCATCCTGAGCCAGAGCAGCCAGGGCCACTGAACCAGGGACAGCTTTCTGTTGTTGCACGATGATCAAGGGTAATTAGGATAATAGAATGACGCTGCTATGGAAGTGCATGTCCTTTGAGATTTCTTGACAGGGGTGAACTCCATGCTTCCTGACGTAATATGTCTGTGTCCATCGGGCCCAAGAGAGACAGACACCTGCAGTGTAGGTCAGATTGTTGGAGCACCACACTCACAATTGCATCCCTAACGTGGATGAAGCTCAACTGTGTGGTCTTAGTCTTTCCACTGAGCCCATAGCAAACCCATTCTGGGAAAGAAGCATCTGCGATTTGCAAATCCCAATGACTCTGATTGGATTGAACCCTGGGATCTGCCAGCCCATGCCCAAGGTGCTAACCACTGCGCTATGGCACCTGGCACTGAAGTAACATTCTAGTCATCATATTCAGGTACTTTTCAAAACCCAAATTGCATTTCACATGCTAAGGGCGTTGTGTGTGTGTGTGTGTGTGTGTGTGTGTGTGTGTGTGTGTGTGTGTGTGGGGTTGCGCGTGTGCCTGTAATTATCTATATTTCAAAGCAGTTGATCTTTTATGAAAAGTTGCATGTATGTGAATATTTCGATTGTGAATGCTTTGTATGTTCTCCAGAATTTATGGGCTCCAGCTAAATAAAATGACGTCATAAACTTTAAATATTCAAAATTGTCAAAACAGAACCATTGAACTGCATTTGAAATGCTATGCAAAAAGTTCTAGCTGAGGCATCAGAAAAAGAGTAGATCACTCCAAGCTAAAAAAAAAAAAGGAGGCAAAGGAAAAAGAGCAGTTTCCTGTAGGTAAGAAACAAAACTAGGAAGCTCTGACCTACAAGAAATTGTTTGTTAAGAGCTAAAACATTCTGACTGATGACCATGCCCTTTTCAAACGTTTTGCTCAGAAACGAAAACTGCAACCCTTTGTTATTTGTTAAGAGCTAAAACATTCTCACTGATGACCATGCCCTTTTCAAACGTTTTGCTCAGAAACGAAAACTGCAACCCTTTGTTATAAAAACAGTTTTTAAAATAACGCTTTGCTCCGGCTCCTGCCACAAACGTTTTGCGCTGAACGTTTAACCCTGTGCCAGTTCTGTGTTTAAAAATTAAAGCCATTTCCGACATGCTGCACATGATCTACAAAACACAGGACAGTGAATCTTACACTTGAAACACTTTGCTAAAAACAAGCCACTTTGGAAGCAGGAAGAAATGCATTGGTGAGATAGAAAGATAATCAATGCACTGGTCAGATAGAAAGATGGTCAGATAGAAAGATAACTAATGCACTGGTCAGATAAAAAGAACACTATGTAGTCTGCAACAAACTCTTTGCTCAAAGAAATGGCACTGTGAGATCTGCCACATAGGCCTTGTGAAAAAAAGGAGAAAGTCTTGAAACAGTATCAGAACAAATACAGACAGTCAAAAGTCACAGATAAACCGCCATACACACTTTACCAATTTTTTTTCATACAAAATGTCACTTTTAAGGGGAAAACAAATTCAATGACAAAAAAGAACTGTTTCTAAACATGCCATAGATTCTTTAATGGAATGACATATCAACAAACAAAAATGCTGCTTCTAAACTTGCCCCAGCTTTCCTGTTTCATGAAGCAATAACAACTAGAACACAGCTGTCATCTCTAAAAATCTGAAGCAAACACCCTAACAAAGAACCCCTAAGCCGGCCATGAACATCTTGCTCAAGAAACAACCACAGAATTTTCCTTTAGTCTATCATAAAAGTGATGCTTAAAACAAAAAAACAACAACTAAGCAATATCTCTAAATCCACCATGATTACTCTGCCAACAAAAACAAAAACAAACAGAAAACCAGCCAGATATGCTTTGTTTAACACACACACACACACACACACACACACACACACACACACACACACACAACACACACATGCACACACACACCACACACACGCACACACACAACAATACACACAACATCCACCGCGCGGCGGCAGACAGGCAGGCACGCACACACACGCGCACACACACACACACGTGCACACACACAGTCATCCTTTGGAGATGACTATAAATCAAAATCTAGTGTATGAAGGGGTCAGAACATCTTGTTCACACGTTAGAATCTGTTCCACCTTTTGGAAGAGTAAGCCATTGTGTGGCGAATGACAGAATGTTGCAAAACTGCATGCACATGGGGGCTTGATGTAAACAAAAGCACGTGAACGCTTATTCCATTATACTTGAAACAAAAAAGTCAATAAAAGAGTCAACAGAAAAACACAGAAAAGTCAAATGGGCAAAAAAGACTCCTCAGTCTCCGTCAGGCGCTGTGATTGGCCTGTCTTTCCTTTTCCCTTCTTGTTGCACAAGCAAAACCTTTTTACTCAACAAAGAGGTCGGTGACCGTGTACTTCAGTCAGTCATACTGGTTTTGTTTTTAATCCTGTTATGAAGTTTTGTTGTGCTATTTTTGTTCTCTCATGTTCCCCCCCCCCCCTCCTTTCCACTTTTCTTGCCTTATTGAGTTAGGTAATTTAATTCAGGCCACCAACCTTCCTCTCCAGACTTTCAGAAAAACACGCTGTATGTGTATGTGTGCGTGCGCGCGCACCCATGCGCAGAGCCTGTATGTGAGCGCATGCGCAGTGCTTGCAGATGTCTGCCTGGGTGCCAGTGTCCACGCCTTCACACACACACAGAGCAGAGCAGCTCACACCTTCCTGCATGAGCACACTCTCAGCCACACAATAACCAGCCTCCTCTTTCAAAACAAATTTATCACAGGTCAGCCATGGCCCTCTCAGCAAAAGAGGTCAATGTACATCAACCACAGCCACAGGTCTGGAGCAGCATGTCAATAGAAAAATAGTGTGTGTGTGTGGGGGGGGGGGGTCAATGACCCTGCAGCGCTACACTGCACTCTTCTGATGGCTTCCAGAGCTGTGGAGTTGTAGGTTCCTGGCCTGCCACAGGGAGTGCCACGGTAGCGGAGTGGATTGATTCTGATTGCTGATCACATCCCCATACACTGTCCTAGGTTTCCATCCAACTCATGAACAATCTGTCCCCGAAGTCAGAATGTGGCTACAGTCAATGTAGGGAACAGTTCATGGTTGCATATGCTAAATCTCACTATTGACGAAGCTCATAGCTGTATCCTAAAAACGAAAAAAGGACCATAGACTAGATGTTGCTTTTTCTGAACCTGTTTTGTTTGTAGCCTAGCTGACCAATGCCACGACACACTCTTCATCACACCAACACACACAACAAGGAAAAGCCAGTCATCTCCAGATCAGACACCAATTCTGTCACACCATCAATTTCTGCAGTAGTCAGCTGCTTTAGTATGCAGCAGAAAGCAGTTTTCCTTTGACACAAGATCCCTGTAAGGGTTGTGAACGTGCGTCTCCCCTTTTTAATACCTTATCCAGTACTAAGAAGAGGAGACGGTCTCATCATTATTGAAACACAACACCAATTTGCATGGCTAAAAATGAAAGTTTCTGACGTCCTGATAGTATACCAACAAAATGAAATGTACAGATCCTTGTCCTGACTGTCATTTACTATAGTTATAAAGCAAATGAAGAGAAATAGTGGAGAAACATGCACATAATGAGTGTGTCAGTATACGTGCGCACGTACAACCACACATACACACACACGCGCATGAGCGCACAAACGCGTGAACACGCTTTCCTGTGAGCCTGTGCTGGCTCTCAGCATCAGCCAATGCCTGCAATGCCTGACTGCTCTCTGAGCAACCCAGCCTGCATGCCTGACTGCTCTCTGAGCAACCCAGCCTGCATGCCTGACTGCTCTCTGAGCAACCCAGCCTGCATGCCTGACTGCTCTCTGAGCAACCCAGCCTGCATGCCTGACTGCTCTCTGAGCAACCCAGCCTGCATGCCTGACTGCTCTCTTAGCAACCCAGCCTGCATGCCTGACTGCTCTCTTAGCAACCCAGCCCTGCTCCTCTCTTCAGAAACATCCCATCTGTCTTCAGCCTGGCCCCCTCACCCTGGTCCACAGACACCACAGCAGCAAGTGTTACTGGCCCTGTGTCTGATGAGACTGAGAGGCCAACGACCCCATAACCTACACTCTCATTGTTCTTCTGATTGGCTGCCACAATGCTGTTGTCTAGGAGTTATTGGCTATTACAACACTGGCGTCAGTGGCTCTCGTTCCTATTGGCTAACACAACACTGGTGTCAGTACTGATTGGTTATCTGTGCCCAGCTCTGTAATGATTGGCAAACAATGTTCAGCTCTGGCTATCACACACTGGTGTCAGTGGCTCTGCTTCAGCAAAAGCACCATTATGGTGTAACGGACTGTACTTCTTGAGGACTGCTAGCTACCCAGCTGACCAAGGTAAAACAAAGGTCTTTAGTTTTATCACACAACTCATAATCAGTCCTTTGTAAAACAGACAATAACAGTGTGAATAAATTTCATAATACTTTGTTTAGTCACCTGCAATAGAAAATTGTTAATAACCAGTATCTGTATCATCAGGCTCCTTGATGAGTAACAAAGCTGGTAGTCATCTGTGTGTGTGTGTGTGTTTGTGTGTGTGTGTTTGTTTGTGTGTAAGCCCGCACGCATTCGTGTGTATGCATGCACACGCGCGTGCACGCATGTGTGTGTATGTATGCATGTTTTCATTTCGTTTACCTGTAGAAAGTGTAAATGAGTGGGATTTTATGCATAATAAATTATATGCGTAATGCATACATACAGCCTATGCATTTGTGTGCATGTATGTGTATGCTAGTGTATATAATTATGTGTTTTTTGCATTAGAAAAAATCACAACTGCAGGCCTGTGTAAAGTACTCACATTGAAGCGTTCAATGTTTGCGCGAAGACAACACTGCCAGTACGACACTAACTTTCCTCTCCTCCCAAAACAAACTGGTCTTAGCCCAGTCTGGGCTTCATCAAAGCAGTACCCGTACTCCCTAACCCGTGTCAATGGCCCTGTAGGGCAGGAAAAGTAGGCTGGGGAGGCCAATGAACCCCTAGTGCTATCGGCTAATTGCCTTTGCGATCAGCTATCACAGCACCGGCGTCCTGCCTCTCCATCAGCTAGAGCCCAGCCTGGAGCAATGGGCCATTGACGTACCAACAACCAGGGCAACCAAGGCCACACCACGTCCTTTATCACGTCAACGGAAAAAATACCAACCCCCAAGTCGAATACGTCAGTCTTTTTCCAAAAGCGGCCAGTGCCACCTCCATCGATCTGGTGTAATACTGAACGTTCTTCAGCCTGCACCAGAAGGCAATGCATCATTATTGCCTGATCCCTAGCTGCATTACTAGGGGTGAAAAGCTGGCCTCATGACACGCCCTGACTGCTCTGCTGCCGTGATGAAGGAGGAGGGCCTCCCCATCAGCAGCACAGGCCTCTTGTTGCAGTGCTCTTTGTCCCAGCCTTCAGTCTCGCTAGTCCTCCTAGAAGGTACTGCAGCAGTGAATCGGGTTCTTTATTGACACTGCATTACGTGTTTGTGCAATAAAAGGGATATATGAGTGAGTGAAGGAGTGTGTGCGTATGTTGTGTGTGTGTGTGTGTGTGTGTGTGTGTGTGTGTGTGTGTGTGTGTGTGTGTGCGTGTGTGTGTGTGTCAAATCAAATCAAATCAAATTTTTATTTCCAGATGGTACATTGAATAAGCATTGATTTGCTTTTTTTTCCATCAAGCCATCTATCTTAAAAAAAAATCCCTAACAAACAAACAAGCACAAAAAGGGAGCAAAAACATTCAACAACATTAATCAACTAACATAATTTCAACTGCCTTAAAATAATATATGCCAATAGATAATACAAGCAACAACAATAACAACCAAAATAATCACAAAACCACTCAAGAGTAACACACACACAGATATATATGTATATGTATATGTGTATATATATAATATATATATATATATATATATATATATATATATATATATATATATATATATATATATATATATATACGGTTTGTGCGCTCATCCACACAGCACGTATGCACGTGCGCGCATGCACACATTTAAAGGTTTTTTTTAAAAATCATAGTGTCGAACAGACAGCTTATATCAGCTACAATGTCACCAATACCATTATTTAAGACTTAAAAAAAGAATAAATGAAATGTCAATGAGCAATTTATGTGAGATTACAATATCTCCATACTTCAGTCCACACTTTATATATTAGAAGGAAGAAAAAGAGAAAACAACAAACGCAACAATACCATATGATAATACCCATCACCACTGAGAGGAAATAACATAAACACTAGCAAACATACAAAACAAACAAACAAACAAAAACAAAACAAAACAAACAAACAAAAACAACAAAAAACAAACAAAAAACAAACATACAAAACAAACAAACATACAAAACAAACAAAAACAAACAAACAAAAAACAAACAAACAAACAAAAACAACAAAAAAGCAACCAAACAAACGAAACCAAAACGAGGAGTGGGGTGGGGACGGATGGGGAGGGGGTATCAGGGAGGAAGGGGAAAAACACAAACAGCTAACAGACGAAATGTAGTAATGATATATGATTATATTGATAAAGAAAAATTCCTACACATACGAACAAAAAGAACAAGAAAAACACACACTTACACACACACACAAAACAAAGAAAAACAAAAAACAAAAACAAAGAAAAAAGAAAGGCCTTAACCACTAAACAATGTAATATAAATGAAATAGTGCTAATCGTCCCATTAATAAAAATAATAAAATGAACTCTGAAACCGTATATACTGAAACTATTGAACTGGGTAAGAAAAAATGCATATATGTGTGTGAGTGCGTGCGTGCATGCGTGCGTGCGCGCACTCGCAACGTCTGTGTTCCCTGATGTAGCGTTTCTTTGTTGTGCGCGTGCTTCTACACCTTCAGCAGTCGGTTATTTCCCTGTACATTTTGCAGAAAACAACTCTTTCGCTTTTCTACGTATGTTCTCTTGTGTTCCTCGATATAAGCACCAACAGCAACAGCAGCAGTAGAGCAGCAGCAACTGCAATAGCAGCAACCGCAGCAGTAGTCGTAGTAGCAGTAGCAGTAGCAGTAGTAGTAGTAGTGGTAGTGGTAGTAGTAGTAGTAGTAGTAGTAGTAGTAGTAGTAGTAGTAGTAGTAGTAGTAGTAGTGTAGTAGTAGTAGTAATTACGTTGTGGAGGTAATTGTGGTGGTGATGAATGAAGTTGAAGGAGAAAGAGGAACAAAACAGACCATTTTTCTTCCGTTTATCTAGAATCACCAGGCTCTTGTCAAAGCTGGATGCTTTCCAATCTATCTGAAAAGAAAAGTTCCCCACACTCATCACCAGTAGCCGACAATTTGTCTCCCTGTCATTTGTTTATTGTCAAAAGCCTGCAGAACATTTAAAAGACATGACCTTTAGCAAATTTGTTTTTGGCCAAAACCAATTTCAAAACAGATTTCTGAAACGAGATAGAAATGGTTTTTGGATATGGGTCAGGTTAGTTGCTTACATTCACCCACCCTTACTAAACACACACACACACACACACGCGCGCGCGCACTTGCCCGAGCACGCTTACACATATAAATTTGAGGAGAGAGAGAGAGAGAGAGAGAGAGAGAGAGAGAGAGAGAGAGAGAGAGAGAGAGAGAGAGAGAGAGAGAGACAACAAAAAATCACCCGGACATATTTTAATGTAATTCTCTTTGTATTGTATTTGTATTGTATTGTACTGTATTGTACTGTAGTGTTATTGTGTGTGTGTACTGATGTTCGTATACATTGTTATGGTATTTTCTGCTATGCACTTTTTCTGTTTACTTTGTTGTATGGCTGGTAACCCACAGAAATTTCTATGTTTGTCAGATGATAAAGTATTTAGGTAAAAGCAAAGGTAAAGGTGTCCCATAATCTATGTGGTCCTAGGGGAGCAAGGAATGAGAGACCTCAGCTTCTGTAATGGCAAGCATATTGAGGTCGGCACCCATCTCCTCTCCCTCGCTGCTTTACCTACCCTGACCCTAAAGAGGGCAGGTACCCATTTATAGCTGGGTGGACTAGGGGACTATAGTGAAGCCAAGGTGCACAAAGGGTCACCCATCCAATTGGTAACCACGCTCAATGCTGCTTGACATTGGTTTGGGGAAAGCAAGTACTCTGACCGCGGAGTTAGTCCGTCCCTGTTAGTATTTAGACTGAATTGATTTTTTTGGGGTGGAATTTCCACGCTGCTTTGTGGCAGACCTTTTCCAGGCATGATGACACTAACGACATCAGACTGTCAGGGAAGTGTGAAGGGAGAGAACTGGCACCAGGTAGCGGTAGCTTCCCCTGTCTGCAGGCTGTGTGTCAGTGAGGTGTCCCCTGCTTCAGGCTGTGTGTCAGTCAGCTGTCCCCTGCTTCAGGCTGTGTGTCAGTGAGGTGTCCCCTGCTTCAGGCTGTGTGTCAGTGAGGTGTCACCTGCTTCAGGCTGTGTGTCAGTCAGCTGTTCCCTGCTTCAGGCTGTGTGGCCGGAGTGCTGCTGCCTCTACTCATCTGCCTTGTCAACAATGGTTTTGCTTTTCACTCAACACAATGCTTCTTACCTGATGTTGTAAATGTCCAAGGCATACGATGTTCTTTTACAACGGGTTAATGGTATTTCTTGTGAAATTATAAATAAATCTTTTTTAGGGAGTGGTGGTGGTGGTGGGGGGGGGGGGGGTTGTATATCTTTAGCCTTCTGTTACACTTCTCTGTTGATCTACTGTCCCGATCTTCTAGGTTCAAATATGACAAGCCCCTATGTTTTTGAATAAAACAATTTTCTTTTAATAGAAAAAATCTAACACATAATATATACACAAACACACACACACACACACACACACACACACACACACACACACACACACACACACATATATAATATATATATATATATAATATATAATATATATATATATATATATATATATATATATATATACATATTTGTATACTATATATATATAATTATGATCATAAACACCCTTTAAAGCTGATCTGGATCTACTACAATAAATACTAAACTTGTACACACACATACACAAGCTTGGTGGTGGTTGTTTTTTTTTAGATATGCCCACTAAATACTTGTGCTTCTTAAATCCTAAATTTAAAGGTCGTATCCAAAAGAATTGATAATACATGGTTCTTGCTCGAATTGCTACTCGCGTTATTATTAAGGCGTTAAGGTTATTACTAAACTTGCTCAAACAGAAAAAAAAGAGTTTTGAACACACAGGTGTTAAAAAGCACTCATCCATAGGTTAAAGATCTTTGGTTATAGAATTGAATTGGTTAAAATGACAGCAGATTTTTTCAGATTTTTCAAAACCTCAAGGATAGTTTGTAAACTTCCACTTGTAACGAAAATAGATGGGAGTCAGTCTTTATAGGGCTGGAAAGACACAATGCTGAGAAAATGGAGTCCTTGTTTACCACGTTAGCGGCAGGTGAGCGGTGGTGGATGTATGTTAGCCTGGGTACAGGGAGAAGAACAATCGTTTTTTGTTTTGTTTTTTGTTGTTTTTTTAACTGTTGCCAATGATGCTCACTCCTACTTTGTTCGTCAGAAAACGGAGGAGAGCAGTGTACAGAATACAATGGCTTACATTGTCATAAAAAAACCCTGAAAAATAGTATTTTCTAGAATGTAGTTTTAATGGAATCCTTGATAAACCATTTTCAAAATGATGAAGTTGTAGGGGGTTGCCTGCGTTCGTTTTCTTCTACTACTAATTGATGAATAAAAGGAACAGCTCAAGTGAAAGCTGGACTTCTCTCTCCCGATGAAAAGCTCAGCCACAGTAAAGCACCCTCCATTACTTGTGTGTGGCCAGTACCAACACCAGGCTTTGTTATGGGTCATCCCCGACACGTCAGACTGATGATGATTTTCCACCGTCTGATCTTGTGTCTTGCTACCTGGCAAAATGCCACACTTCTCTGTCTGCACCATTCGTCACCACTGACAGGACTGATAGCATTGTCTCTGCTAGTGACAGCCTGCTGTATACTAAAGAGCATTGCTGCTTCTGTTATCCACAAAGCAACCTTAAGTAATTTAGTGACGCTCCACCACATAATGAGTCGCATTGCACCGAGGTCAGTTTTTAGTTATATGACAGTTATTCATTTGCGATAAAAAGGCTATACAATACAAAAAACCCCGAAAACTGGATAATTCTATGAAAAAGTATTGCAAGTAAAAATGATATACTGCAGGAAATGACGAAATGAGAAATTGACAAGTTAAGAATCACAAAAGGTAGGCGGAATGAGGGATTGGGTATTTTAAAATCACGTTTAAAAGCAAAATGATACAAAATTGTGTTATCATATTTCATTACAAGGTAGAACAGAAGGTAGGTAGCAGAATGGTTAAGACGTTCACCTGCCAATATGTAAACCGTGAGTTTCTGGGTTCGTACACAGCCTCGCCCTTTCTTCCCAGTTTGACGAAAAAATCGAACCGAATGTCAAGGTCATTCGGATAAGACTAGAAACTGAGACCCCGTGTGCGAACGCACGCAGAACATCTTGCGCACACATTAAAATCCCGTTCCGCCTTTCGGAAGAGCAGGCCATCGTGCGCCGGTAGGAGCGGATGACAAAGTTATTATAAAAATAACCCAGCATGCACACAGGTGTCGTATTTAGACACCATGAGAAAAAATATAATGGGTAGGCGCTGCACTTGTGGCGACGCGCTCTCCCCGGGGAGAGCAGCCCGAATTTCACGCAGTGAAATCTGCTGTGATATAAAGTGGTAAATGAATAAATAAATAAATAAATAAATAAACAGTGCCTATAGTCTTATAATCAAAGTATCAAAATCGACAACTTGACCCCACCTACCTAAAATGGCTCCGAGCGGAAAAGTTCTCCAGGTGCTGAGCGACTCATTTCGTGGTGGAGCGTCAATCATTGTTTATACTGATTAGGTGTGGTGTGTACTACAGAGTATTACTAGTTCTATTCTCCACAAAGCAAGCTCATACATAGTTTGGGTGGTCTGTTTATACTAATTGGGATAACCTTCACCTGAACGATGGTTATTCCACAGTCTGGCACCTAGGTTTGCATCTCCAGGCCTCTCAAGGAGCACCAGAGTGTAGCGATGTCTGGACTGTCCTAGACATGAAGCTAGGAAACCAAGAGGCGGCTTTTCCTCTGCTGCAGTCATCAGATGGACAACTCCCTACCTGTGTAAAGGCAGCATTGTGCCACAGTTTTCCTCAAGTTGCTGGACAGCTCCTCTTTGCTGCACACACACACACACATACACACACACACACACACACACATACACACACATATATACATACATAAATACACACATATACACACATACATACATACACACACACACACACACACACACACACACACACACACACACACACACACACACACACACACACACACACACACAGAGGGACAGACACAGATGTCAGACAGACAGGCAGACGGACATACAGACAGGCAGATAGACACACATTTATGTATTCTTTTATATCTAGGATACTGGGATAAGCACTCTTGTGCTTTTTTACATCAGTCCCCGTGTGTATGCAGTTTTGTAAATGTCATCTGTTCCCACCGGCACACGATGGCCGACTCTTACGAACAGCGGATCAAGATTTTACGTGTGTGCAAGATGTTCTGCGTGCGTTCACACACGGGGCCTCGTTTTAAAGTCTCATCCGAAGGACTTTGGGGGAGAGTGAAGTCATCACTGATGTTAACTCCAGGAGAAAAATCTCTTCGACCGGGAATCGAACCCGGGTCGTCAAATTGCGAGCGCAATGTTCTGACCACTAGGCTATCCCGTCCCCCCCCCCACCACCCCACCCCCCAGACAGAGGGACAGACGGATGGAAAGAGACAGCCAGAGAGCAACTGAAAGACAAAGAACAGCAAAACAAAGTTCAAAGGGAACAGGAAGCCAGTTCAATTGAATTCTCCCCCTTGTCCATAAAGCCCTTCTTTGGTTATTGAATTAGACACCTGCTTTTTCAGCAGGCAAACCTTTCCAGTTTTTTTGTCTCTGAGGGAGATTGCATTTTGCAATGCACACCTTCGTTATTAGTCTGTCTATCTGTCTGTCTGTCTGTCTGTCTGTCTGTCTGTCTGTCTGTCTGTCTGTCTGTCTGTCTGTCTGTCTTCTCTATCAAATTCCCCATGCCCTGAGACAGAAGTTGCTAATGTCTGGAACTAAACATGGCAGCAGCAGAGATCTACACACCACTTTGACCTTTTAGGTGGAAAATGTCTGAAATACAGTATGATCCTCAGATCAGCCTGTAAAGCTGCAAGCTATGGTTTCCAGGACAGGAACACACTACATGCAGTCGTGCGTGCATGGGTACTGTGTGAGCGGTTGACAACAAATGAAAACCCAGCATGCACACAGGTTTTATGTTTAGACACCGTCCATGAGAAAAAATCGGGGAGGTGGAGTCTCCTGGGGATTTGAGACTGTATATGGCAGCGTTGGCATTTCATACACAGATCACATCACTGATGAAAAAGTGAAAACTAAAATAAAGAATGCCATCGGTCCATATGAAGAGCTCCTAACTACAGAGAAAAAACGCAAGCTAAAGTGGTCCGGGCACGTCACACGATCATCTGGACTGGCCAAGACAGTCTTACAGGGAACAGTAAGGGGAAGGAGACGAAGAGGCAGACAGAGGAAATGATGGGAAGACAGCATCAGAGAGTGGACAGGCCTTGGGTGGAACGACCTGCTACGGAGGGCGAAGGACCGTGGGGAGTGGAGGAAGCTGGTTTCGAAATCTTCAGTTGTGCCCCTACGGTCCACGGGACTATAGGACAGGTGAAGGTGAAGATGGCAGCGTTCTGGTGGCTCCTGCGACGGCACCGGAACCATTGGTGTCAGCAATTTGCCTCTTGCAAACACTTCTCCTGACAACAAGCTGGGTTCAATCCAGCCAGTCACGCTACTTCTGGCTCTGCTGACCATGGTGACCATTTAAGGGCTGTCACTTTGTCAGTGAGAAAATGAGGCTGGGGTGGTCGCCAGGTCAGACTGACCTATTGGCTGTCCAGTCATAGTGAGGCCTCTGCCAGCAGTCTGACAAATATCAGTAATCATCAGGCACCAAAGATGGCTGACAGGGGTTGCTGCCACATCCATTTCAGTGAAGGAGACATCACACTGACAGCACGGCACACTGAGACCAACATCGCGGCTGCACTGGCTTGAAACCCCGAAGGTTATGTATGGTAAGTTGTTATGACAGTAAACCAAATGTGAGACAGAGTGTTATCGCAGTCATAACAGTGTAGACTTTCTGCATGGCAAGATTGTAGCCACGCTCTCTATAGAAGAAATCAATTCGAGTACTCAACATGACACAAATCCAGTTTGGCCCTAGGATTTATTTTATCTAAAAAAAATTCATTCTTCTATATCGAGGATAATGGAATAAGCACTCTTGTGCTTTTTACATCCATTTCCCGTGTGTATGCAGTTTTGTAAATGTCATCTGTTCCCACCGGCACACGATGGCCTACTCTTACGAAAAGCGGAACAGGATTTAACGTGTGCGCAAGATGTTCTACGTGCGTTCGCACACGGGGCCTCGGTTTAAAATCCCATCCGACGTACTTTTAGGATGAATCTTGAAGACATGTTTGATGTGCTTTTGATAACAAAAATGATAAAAATAAAGGTCATATGGAAGCTGTTACAGTCAGTCATTGTGAATGGCATTATTTGCATGGCCTGACTATAGCCACACTGTCAGTAGGGAAGATAGGTACCTGGCTGAAGCCTGGCTAAACCCCCACCTGGTGAAATGGCTGTTTGCATGCATAGCCACACTGTCGTAGGGAAGATAGATATAGATCTATACCTGGCCTTCTGGCTAAACCCACCTGGTGAAATGGCTGTTTGCATGCATAGCCACACTGTCAGTAGGGAAGATAGATATAGATCTATACCTGGCCTTCTGGCTAAACCATCTGGTGAATGCTGTTTGCATGCATAGCCACACTGTCAGTAGGGAAGATAGATATAGATCTATACCTGGCCTTCTGGCTAAACCATCTGGTGAAGTGACTGTTTGCATGCATAGCCACTGTCGGTAGGGAAGATAGATACCTAGCCTTCTGGCTCCAGCCTGTTTTGAAATGGGTGTGTGACCTACTTAAAGTTAGTTCAACCTAAAGTTGTAATCAGTTTAAGGAGATGTTGTGGTGTCAGCCTCTCTGCTCATCAAGTCACTGTCTTACATTCACAACGCGTAAGCTGAAAGTC
Organism: Stramonita haemastoma; assembly: GCA_030674155.1. Classification (NCBI taxonomy): domain Eukaryota; kingdom Metazoa; phylum Mollusca; class Gastropoda; order Neogastropoda; family Muricidae; genus Stramonita; species Stramonita haemastoma. The sequence goes on from CM060330.1 coordinate 59,429,930, forward strand.
GATCAACTTGACAACTTTCTCGCAAATATCTTCTGCAGAAATGGGGTTATCTTCTCTTCAGTTTGGTCCTTCTTCCCGTATAAACCCACGCGCTTGCTTGCACCATGGCACAGTAGAGAATTATGATATGATATATATGCACTATATATAATATTATATATACTATAATATATATAATATTATATGCACGCGCGAGTGTGTGTGTTTGTGTGTGTGTGTGTGTGTGTGTGTGTGTGTGTGTGTGTGTGTGTGTGTGTGTGACTTCATTGAACTTCTTTTCACCCACGTGATATAAGATGGGAGGAAAAAGGAAAAACCCAAAACAGAGAAATGAAGCTGCGGGCAGGTGCACCAGTGCATAGGATTGTGTGTTTCTGCTGTGTGTGTACATTTATAAGCCTATACTCTTGTATGCCTACTTATATAGACTATATGTATTTGCTGTGTGTATGTAGAAGGGGAGGGGGTTCTGTGGGGTCGTGGTTGGTGGAGAGTTGGAAGAGTGTGTGCAGGAAGTGCTTACGTCTCTGAGAAACAATTACACTCATATGCAGGTATAAGTGCTACCCAAAGCTTCTTCCAGAAACTATATGAAAACATTTTGAATAAAAAGGCTAAAGAAATGTGGAAATAGAGCTAGGTACAAGAGACTGGGCAATGTCAAGAAAAAAACAACCGAATTTATTTGACACAGCTTCTTCAAGAGTCGTTGAAGCTCGGCAGAAATGGGAAATTAATCTTGACAGCTGGAAAGAGTATAATCCAAACTAAGTTGATTACGACAAATACACTGCATGTTTTTTGTCACTTTTGTTCATATGGGCATGAAGACGAAGATGAAAACTGACGCTTGTGTTACTGGCTGCGAGTGATGACTGGAATAAATCGACAGCGTCTGCCTAGTGACATCAATAGCAAATCCTTGTTTATTTCCGAGACAGTAGGTGTGTGTGTGTGTGTGTGTGTGTGTGTGTGTGTGTGTGTGTGTGTGTGTGTGTGTGTGTGTGTGTGTGTGTGTGTGTGTTTGTCTGTTTTATTTCTATTTATTTTATTCTTTTATATCAAGGATAATGGGATAAACACTTTTGTGCTTTTTTACATCCAGTCCCAGTGTGTATGCAGTTTTGTAAATGTCACCTGTTCCCACCGGCACACGATGGCCTACTCTTACGAAAAGTGGAACAGGATTTATCGTGTGCACAAGATGTTCTGCGTCCGTTCACACACGGTGTCTCGGTTTATAGTCTCATCCGAAGGACTTGTGTGTGTGTGTGTGTGTGTGTGTGTGTGTGTGTGTGTGTGTGTGTGTGTGTGTGTGTGTGTGTGTGTGTGTTAGCAGTCCTTAAGGAAAAAACGACCCATTCACTATGCTTAAAAGGAAAAGACAACCTTCCTCAGTATCGAAAAAAACAACTCCTTATTGGAATTGCTAAAACAAGAACAAAAAACAACAACAACAACAAAAAATGACATCAAAAGACTATTCTGAGTCCCAAACAAGACAGACAATTGTTCCAAAAATCCGAACCACAAGAAGAATAAAAGAAAAGAACTCCAAGAAACTTAACGATCAAAAACATCCTTCCGCAGTTACTGTCAATACACTTCCTAAAGTCTTAAAAGGAAAGCCAACATTCTGTAATCCTGAAATGGTAAGGAAATCATTCTTCTTCCCTGAGCAGAAAGGCGACGAGGAAAAAAAGCCAGCAATTACTAGTTTGAATCAGCAGTCACTAGCAAAGCGTGCAATGGAGGCAAAAAGATGTTATTTTATTTATTGATTTCTCTATTTAATTATCCAATCTTTTATATCGATGATAATGAAATAAGCATTCATGTGCTTTTTTACATCCAGTCTCTGTGTGCATGCAGTTTTGCAAATCTTGTCATCTGTTCCCACCGGCACACAATGGCCTACTCTTACGAATAGCAGAACAAGATTTAACGGGTGCGCAAGATGTTCTGCGTGCGTTGGCGCACAGGACCTCGGTTTATAGTCTCATCCGAAGGACTTTTGGGGAGAGTGGAGTCTGATCTGCACTGATGTTAACTCCAGGGGGAAAATCCCCTCGAACGGGAATCGAATACAGGTAGTCAAATTGCGAGCACAATGTTCTGACCAGTAGGCTATCCCGTCCCACGGGATGTCACAATCAGGCGAAAGGCCAGAATATAGCATTGTTTTTCTTTTCCTCCTTTAACAGTACAAACACTGTGTTCTTCAAAAAGATATCTCCATTTCCCAGTTTTCAAACCAACAGCCATCTCCAAAATACAAAAATATTTTTTTGTGGTTGACTGTACCGTTGACTATACTGCATGCAGTAACCAAACTTAAAAAAGTCTTGCTGGCTGAATAAA
>CM060330.1:59437290-59492976 GCA_030674155.1 Stramonita haemastoma
CAAACGTCACCAGGCAGGCTTGACTGGAACCCACAAGGGAAGCGGAAAGTAGGTCGACCAAAACAGACCTGGCGCAAAAGCATCGAAGCAGAGACGAAGGCAGCCGGAATGACGTGGGCCGAGCTGAAGAGTCTCCCAGAACCCAGTCCGTTGGAGGAGTGTTGTTGCCGCCCTTTGTTCCCCAGGGATTTCAGAGGCATGTCAAGGAAGTCGTTTCCCCCGAAAACAAACATTTTGGATTTTGAAAGAATGAATATCATTCTGTATCATTCAGTAAAAATCGTATCAAATGTTTCTGTGGGTCTGCTGCAAACCACCTGGTGTGTCTGAGAGTAAAAGCACATTGTCTGACACTAGCGGCAGAAAGATGTGTTCTTGATCAGGTGTCAGTGTCAGCTAAACACCAGGCTGTCCTTAATCACGCATGTCCCTTGCAAGTTCGTTACAAAAACCAAAACAACAAAGGGTGGAATACACTGCCTTGCTTCACACCATTTTTGCAATCAAAGATGTCTGTACATAATACCCCATTTGACAATCGTATACAAGATCAACCTCCTTTACATTTCTCTTCATAAATTATATATGTTCTAGTACTGAATCTTGTTTCTAAAGCACTTTTCATAGAAATATGGATGCATATCATTGTGTTATAAGTTTTCTGAAAATCTAAAAAAAATATAACCCAAATGATTTATGTCTGTAAAGCCCATTGCAAGAATCAAACAGTACGAAGGACACAACACCAGCTGCTGAAGAAAAATATTAACAAATTGTGTAAAGGGCTGCTTTAAAAATACGACAACAAAACACAACAGCAAAATGAGAAGGCTGAAGATAAGCAAGAGTAAAAGGACAGGGAAAATGACATGGGGGAATAAAAGTGTTATTGGCGAAAACAAAGCGGTTATAAAAAGAGAGAATGAAAGTGTCATTAGCAACATTAAAGGGGTAATAAATAGAGATATTTAAGTGTCACTGGCAAAAACAAACAGGTAATAAAAAGACAATACAGTTGTCTTGGCAAGAAGAAAGAGGTAATAAAAAAGAGAGAGTGACAGTGTGATCGGCAGAAACAAAGAGGCAACAAAAGAGATGCTTTATAGCGACATTCAAGGCAGTAAGGCATGCTTTACACTGAAAACATAACACAAAAAGAGATGCTTTTATAGCAGCATTTCAAGGCAGTAAGGCATGCTTACACTGAAAACATAACATCAAAAGAGATGCTTTATAGCAGCATTTCAAGGCAGTAAGGCATGCTTTACACTGAAAACATAACAACAAAAAGAGATGCTTTTATAGCAGCAATTTCAAGGCAGTAAGGCATGCTTTACACTGAAAACATAACAACAGTGCTTAAGAGATGCTTTTATAGCACATTTCAAGGCAGTAAGGCATGCTTCACACTGAAAACATAACAACAAAGAGGATGCTTTTATAGCAGCATTTCAAGGCAGTAAGGCATGCTTTCACACTGAAAACATAACAAGGCAGTAAGGCATGCTTACACTGAAAACTAAACAAGGCAGTAAGGCATGCTTTACACTGAAAACATAACAAGGCAGTAAGGCATGCTTTACACTGAAAACATAACAAGGCAGTAAGGCATGCTTACACTGAAAACATAACCAAGGCGAGTAAGGCATGCTTTACACTGAAAACATAAACAAGGCATGTAAGTGCATGCTTCACACTGAAAACATAACAACCAGGTGCTCTTCTAGAGAAGAAAGGAGAAATTGGCCAGAGGAGAAAGCAAGCTGAGGACATAAAGAACAGAAAAACAGGATCCTGAAATGGCCTAAAAGACAGGGAACTCCTAAGAAGAATTTACACGAGAACAAAAGACACAACAAAACATAAACAAATATATAAAGTCTTCTTTAATCAGGCATCTCTCTCTCTCTCTCTCTCTCTCTCTCTCTCTCTCTCTCTCTCTCTCTCTCTCTCTCTCTCTCTCTCTCTCTCTCTCCAAGAATTAGTTTTAATTCTTAATGGCAATAGAAAAAAGGAAGGAACAAAGTGATAAGCAAAAGCAAATTAACTGAGGTCGTTGTTTTAAAAAACCCGGTGATATATATATACATATATACATACATACATACATATATATATATATATATATATATATATATATATTATATATATATATATATATATATATATATATATATATATATATATTATATTAGTTATTCATCTGGAAAAATAAAAAAAATATCTCACTCAAGTCCACGATCAGACTAATGCTCTCCCTTGTCATATCCACATTCCTGTATGCCTGTGAGTCATGAACCCTGACTGCAGATTTGTAGAGAAAATTACAAACAGTAGAGATGATATGCTTCCGGAGATTCCTTGTCATCTCCTACAGAGACCACATAAGCAACGGAGACGTGCATAACATAATCCAGCAAACCGTTGGTCCCTATAAAAATCTATCAATCGTAAAAAAGCGTAAACTTAAATGGTACGGGCGTGTAACACGATCAAAAGGACTTGCAAAAACAATACTGCAAGGCACTGTCCAAGGAGAAGAAAAAGAGGCAGACCAAGGAAGAGATGGGAGCACAACATCAGCGAATGGGCAGGCCTAGAACTCAACAAAACCCTGAGAAAGGCAGAAGAGAGAGAGGAATGGAGGGAACTGGCTTTCAAGTCTTTGGGGGTGCCCCCTCGGTGCCATACTAAGGGATATATATATATATATATATATATATATATATATATATATATATATATATATATATATATATATATATATATATATATTATATATATATATTTAAAGCATCTCCGCAGAAAGGGATGAAGGAGGGGAGACACAGGAGAGAAAGTTGGGGAATTTTCAGCTAAAATTGCTTTTGGTGTTAAGTAAGTTTAACTTTATTAAAACGAGAAAAAAACCTCTTATATTGAAAGCGTTGTCCACCTTACTGGGCAAACACACATACCCATGCCTCTACCCCCCCCCCTCCCCCGCCCCTCCCCCTCATGGTTTTTTTTCGGAATTCCCTTTCCCGCACTCTCACCTACCCTCTACACACAGTGCGTGCGTACGTGCATGCAGAGTCGAAGTTGTTTCATGGGAAAGGATTGAAGCAAAAGGATCCCCGTACACAGAGTCCACTTCAGTTCCTGGTGATTGATGTCCTGGCAGAGCCACACATACACCCACACACACTAACACACACACACACACACTTACACACACACTTACACACACACTTACACACACACACACACACACACACACAACACACACACACACACACACACACACACACACACACACACACACACACCACACACACACACACACACACACACACACACAACACACAAAACACTACAAAATCACCACCAAAGTGGTAGATAAGTGCTGTGTCTATGTGTGATTTTTATGATATGAGATTTACACATTGTCAGGGTTTCTTAAAGCAAGGCTAGTAATGCAGAGACTGTATTCACTGTAAGTGTCCATTTTTTATGTAATGGAAGAGCTTTTGATCAATATTATATCTGAAGGGAAAAGAGGGACTTTTCATTTGTGTGGTTATTTTTTTGCAATGGTAACACTGTTTTGAATCTAAATAATATTAACTAATAGAGAAACGTTCGGATTTCGTTTAAGGTACAATTTGTTGGATTCCATTTTATGAAGTCCTTACTAATATGATAATATGTTAAACGGTTTCTTTTATACCACAGTGTAGGTATGATCGATTGTTGGACCACTAATATGATAATATGTTAAACGATTTCTTTTTACCACGGTGTAGGTATGATCGATTATTGGACCCGTTCCCAAGTTCAAGCATCCTGCAGTTACTCACAATACACTGTCTCTCTTTCTCCCTCTCTCATCCCACTTAAAATTCATTCAAATGAACGTTTACACACACACACACACACACACACACACACACACAACACACACACACACACACACACACACACACACACACACACACACACACACACACACACACACACCACAACACACACACACACACACACACACACACAAGCAGAGCTTTTTAGAGTTACCTGCTACAAAGAGTAACCTAGTTTCTAACAGTTGTAGATTGTCCATTTGCTACCTGATAATCCTAACATGCCATGGGATTCTAGGCCGCGGTCACAATTTGTTTGTTGTTTTTTTTCAAAAGAAAACATCATTGTTGGCCATGTGCTATCAAATTTCGTTTTAAAAAAACTTCTCAGCTTTCGACTTTCTCATTTCATTGAAAACTTGAACCGACAGAACTTGATTTGTATTGATAGTGTTTCAGCAAAATCAATACATATTTTTAAAAAAGTTAGCACAGCATTCCTGATAAGGCATTTCAACAAAATGAAATCTAAAAATCTCAGAATGAATGAAGGAATCTTTATTTTCCGAGGGTCACAAGGTAAGCATACACATATTGTTTTTATGCCGCCTTTGCCCTGATCAGGGACTTTCAACAAACAAGCAAAAACAAAAATAAAACCAAAAAATGTCCCCAAACAAAACATAAAAAGCTACAACAATGACATCAAGGGTTCAACCTATGATCTTAAAAAGGACGTAAATGTGTATTCAACATAACATAATCCTCAACTGACCTGAACGCTAATGATGAAACAGATACATTATTTATAATTAATTTAGGAAGAGATAATTATGTATTCAATAACAACCCCTCCCCCCCCCAACTGACTCGAACATTAATATCAAGATAGATACATGATCAAAATTAGGTACTTTAGATAGAGAAAAAACATAGGGGAGACAGCGAGAAGCTACAGAGAGAGAGAGAGAGAGAGAGAGAGAGAGAGAGAGAGAGAGAGAGAGAGAGAGAGAGAGAGAGAGAGAGAGAGAGAGAGAGAGAGAGAGAGAGAGAGAGAGAGAGAGAGTACACACATGCGTATGTACGTCCATTCACTGGACTTAAGTTTATGATAATGATTTCATTATCAGAATTTACCCCAAAAGACTAACACCCAGACCACCATTATCTTCTTGTGGACCCAGAGCGAAAGTCGGTTTTCAGGAGCTGACCCTAGCCCTTTGTAAACGTTGTGGACAGAAGCAGTACTGTAGACCTCGCCCCTGATCCACTAACCGCTCCCATGACCACTTTACCTTCTCCTTTCCGCTTCTGCCGTGAAGCAGTAACAGAGGGGAAATTGCCAATCGGGGCAGAATGGCAGAGCAGGGTGCCGTCTAGCGGTGAGCGCAGCGAGTGTCTGGGACTGATTTCCATAGTGAAACAGCGCTAAAGCAGCACTGGGCGGTCAAGGAACAAAAACCATTTTCTTTTACGAGCCCATTTTCTCCTGCCAGCCTCTGCTGAAGGCTGATGCTGAGCACAGACATCAAGCAGCTTTTTCTGACCTTGTTTGTCTTTGGGTAATAGCAGGTACTGTGAGACTTTTAAGGGACTTCATTTTCTTCAAGCTGATTGGTTATTAAGTCTGATAACGAGCCGGGTTTAGTTTTGGATCAGAGAGTAAGTAAAATAATAAGCTCATCAACTCTTTGGTCGGCTAATTAGGTGATTGGCTTTTCCTTTAGTAGCAGTGAAGTAGGTATGGGCTTGGCCATAAATAATAAGCTCATCAACTCTTTGGTCAGCTAGTTAAGGGATTGGCTTTGTTCTTCAGTATAATGACGTAGGTTGTGCCGGCCATTAACTGGGTATGAAGAACCAGGAGTGAGGGGTAGTGGTGAAAGTTTTAAGTGGTTAGAACATCAGTAGTGTAACCTGCCAGTGGCTAAGGCTGTAGGTTCAAGTCTTGATCAGGTGTCTGTTGGAGGGAAGTATTTCTTCGTGTTACCTTGGTGCTGACTCTACTCCCGCAAAGTCTTTCGCAATAAACGGAGATCCACAGTCGACTACGAACGCTCACAAAACTGATAACCTGTCGCAATTAGTAAAAGAGTAGGCCAGCTATGATAGTAGTATGAATGACTTATACATGCCCAACATGTTTTGTGTGAGTGTGTATGTGTGTGTATGTGTGTGTATGTGTGTGTGTGATGTGAGAGAGGAGAGAGAGAGAAGAGGAGAGAGAGAGAGAGAGAGAGAGAGAGAGAGAGAGAGAGAGAGAGAGAGAGAGAGGAGAGAGAGAGAGAGAGAGAGCCGAAATGAACAATCATAAGAGAATGGAAAAAGAAAAAAGGACAAGAATGAAACTAACATAATGTAAGAATGAAAAAGAAAAAAAAAGAAAAAAAAAAAAAAAAAAAAAAAGAAAACCAACCAAGCCAAAGGAGTGACTTGGATACAAACCTGAACGTTAGGAAAGGAATTAGAGAAAGTGCCGAGAGGAGGAACAGAACAGAAAAGAACAGAAAAGAAAAGAAGACAAGCACAAAATAATGCAAAACAAATCAACAACATGAATTTCACTAACACATCCCTGTTTTCTAGTTCTTTCTTTATTTTTTCTTTCTTGTTCAAATAGACAGAATGAGGAAGGTAAGCCATTTGTGCGGTGATTGCAAAAGCGGAAATCCCATCGTGTGCTGAGGCGTGCTCCTGCATGATCCTTGTGCCTAAAATAAACAATGCACTAGATCTAGACAAATAAGTCAACATTCCTGTCCAAGTCCCTTTGAGACCCCCTTACCTCCCCCATCCTCTTTCTCTCTCTCTCTCTCTCTCTCTCTCTCTCTCTCTCTCTCTCTCTCTCTCTCTCTCTCTCTCTCTCTCTCTCTCTCTCTCTCTCTCTCTCTTCTCTCTCTCCTCATCTCTCTTCTTACTCCCTCCTTTCTCCTCCCCTTCTTTCTAATTCTATCTTCCATTTTCACATGTACTATACTACACTTATCATTAGATGTACATGTTTTAGTTATTATGTTGAATTTGAAATAATATTCTTGCCGTGTAAATGAGGACAGTTTTTTGTTGTTATCTTTATACTTTTTTATATTTTGTTTCAATTTTTTTTAATAGTTTTCTTGGTTTGTTTTTATTATCACATATATGTTACCTTTTTTGATCTTTATGAATTGATTTTCTTTAACACGATTTATACATGTTATGTTTGGGTGTTCTATGGGGCGTTATTTCTTAATATTGTTGATTAAAAAAAATGTTTCTGTGTTGTTGTTTTTTGGGTAGTTTAGTTTTCAGTTAATAATGTTGTTTTAAAGTAAGAAAAAAATGTTAAATTTTAATTATTATTTATTTTTTTTTTTTTTTGGGGGGGGGGGGTGGTTGCTCTCTTCTCTGGTGTCTTCTGTCCATTATAATCTATTTGATTTACTCAATTGTATTCAGTTTATCTGTCTTGACATTACTGTTCGGGTCAGTCGTAGATTATGTGTTGTTAATATATATCTATGTCTTTTGTTTAAATAATTGTCAATGTATCCAGTGGAAGATTGCACGGTTTTTGAATGTATACCTAGCTCCTTTTTTAAACCATGGTTTAAACTGTTGTTGGTGGTGATAGTGGTTATTATGAGAATGGAGTTGCTATTACCTTTTTAATGGGGGGGGGGGGGGGGGGGTTGTTCTGGTTTTTGTTTTTTCGTTTGTTTGTTTCTTTCTTTTTTGTTAGTTTTTTTATTATTTGTTTTTTTAATTGTTTTGATGTTTCGTAATCAGGGCAATGGCCAGATGAATAAAAGTATGTGATTGTTTATCTGTAATACTTGGAAAATAAAGATTCTCCATTCATCGGTTTTAATTGAATGATTGATTGATTCATTCATTCATTCTCTGTGCTGTCTGTTTCTTAGTCTATATCTCTCACTCTGTATCTGTATCTCTCTCTCAAAGAACAAAGAAATGATTAAAAGCCAACTTTGAGTACATTTCCTGTTGTCGATGACGACAACAACGACTGTAATGAAGATGCTTCAAGATAAAGAGGAATGAAGAAGAAGAAGAAAAAAGGAGAAGAAGAAGACAAAGAAAAGAAAAGATAGCGAGAGATGTAATTGATTGATTGATTTATTCTTTTATATCAAGGATAATGTAATAAGTACTCTTGTGCTTTTTCATCCAGTCCCCGTGTGTATGCAGTTTTGTAAATGTTATGTGTTCCCACCGGCACACGATGGCCTACTCTTACGAACAGCGGAACAGGATTTAACGTGTGCGCAAGATGTTCTGCGTGAATTCGCACACGGGGTCTCGGTTTAAAGTCTCATCCGAAGGACTTTTGGAGAGAGAGAGAGAGAGGAGAGAGAGAGAGAGAGAGAGAGGAGAGAGAGAGAGAGAGAGAGAGAGAGAGAGAGGAGAGAGAGAGAGAGAGAGACAGACAGACAGACAGACAGACAGACAGACAGACAGACAGACAGACAGACAGACAGACAGACAGACAGACAGACAGGACAGAGTGCGAAATTAAAACACAGGAAGAAAAGCTGGACAGGAAGTCAAGCAAGCGCGCAAACACACACACACACACACGCGCGCGCGCGCGCGCGCGCGGCGTGAGTGCATGGACGTACACACAGACTGGTTTAATACTCAAGTTGTTCGGCTATCAACATCTCTCTCATCTTTCGACGGAAAAATTTGTGTATGAAAAAATAATTACTTGAGATCCACTTCCGTTTGTAAAACTATTTCTGCTGATATTGTTTTTGCATTGTTTATTCTAAGGGATGCCAGGGGCTTGTCAGTATAAATAGCATCCCTATCTTCTGGAAATGTAGTGCTAGGATTTCCCCCTTTTATACTCATGTCTTTGTTTTGGCCTTGTTCCTTTTCTTCCTGTCCCCTCCTTCTTGTCTCCTTCCTGTCCTCTTGCTCCATTCTCTTGCCTTTTTTCCGGCAAGATTTCACAGACAGCAATTCTCTCCCATGCTGAAATGGAATGCGCTGGGCTTGGGCTTGTCAGGCACTTAACAGCTGTGCAACACACATGACAGACAACAGTAGGCAACACTAGTTACTGTTTAAGCGTCCGACGAGGACAAAGAAGACGTATTGTATTGTATTGTATTGTATTGTATTGTATTGTATTGTATTGTATTGTATTGTATTGTATTGTATTGTATTGTATTGTATTGTATTGTATTGTATTGTACCACTGACCACTGACCCTGTGGCCTGTAGGTGGGTGTGTTGCCACTGACCACTGATGCACATGCACCGAGTAAGGACTAGGCCTCTGCTTTAACCTGACTGAGTTTCTGCTCCTGTATGAGCACACATGCAAGGTCTCCGAACTTGAGTTTTATCATGTTGTTATCATTGTTTGTTTTCATCCCCTATACTCATACTTCACACCACACACACACACACAACCCCACACACACACACACACACACACACACAAACAACACACACACACACAAACACACACACACATACACACGCGCGCGCGCGCGGCGCACGCTCGCACGCTCGCACGCACGCACAAACACACACACACACAAACACACACACGGAAACACACAGACAAAAGTGTACATATGCTCTCCTCTCTCTCTCTCTCTCTCTCTCTCTCTCTCTCTCTCTCTCTCTCTCTCTCTCTCTCTCTCTCTCTCTCTCTCTCTCTCTCTCTCTCTCTCTCTCTCTCTCTCTCTCTCTCTTTCTCTCTTCCTATCACTCACTTAGTTACGGGTTCCCAGTCTAATAGCAAAGTGCCCTCTCTATGGGGAGAGATGAAAAAGAAACACTCTTCTCTCATTTCACAATCTTCACAGAACACTTTTTGTCTGCTGCTTCATCAAAGACCAGCTCTGCTTTTCCTGCTGTCTCCTCTTCTGGCACCAATGGCTTCCTGCAAGTAAACAGCTGCCAATCAGCACCGCCTTCATAACAAACTACTCATGTATGCATGTGTCACGCGTGTATAGGTATGCAGACATATTTACCAAGTACGCGCATACACACTATCTGCACCTACATATGAACAAGTGTATGCGCGAACACATACATCTCTATATACACAGGAATGAACAGAGGCATGGAAAGTGCAGTCATCCCAAATCCATAACTGATCTTTATTTTAAAAGATTCAAGGAAATGAGGAGAGGTGTGACAAAGAGCAGAGAGCTTAAACTAGAAATATCTGAAGAACAAATTTTAATGGTATATACATTTATGACTGTCCATACAACAATTTGATAATTATGTGAAGTAAAAGGAGTTAGCTGAACAGTTTGGAGTTAAAATGTGAAGGAAGTGGCGTCCTCACTATGACTTCTTGAGTTCGGCAGGACTGACTGACTGACTGACTGACTGGCTGACTGACTGACTGACTGACTTTTTTATCCCTGTCTCCTCTCTGTCAGCCAATGCAGCCCCTGACATGCAACATGGCGGCCATGACGTCATCGTTATAAAACAATCAACATGGCATCTTTACCAGACATGCATCTTACGCAGACATGCATCTTTACAGCAGACATGACATCTTCTTTACAGCGTACATATCTTTAGAGTGCATCTTTACAGCCATGACACTGACATCTTTAACAGACATGCATTTAACAAATGACATCTTTACAGCGACATGACATCTTTACAGGGACATGACATCTTTACAGAAGACATGACATTTTTACAGCAGACATGGCTTCCTTACATCAATGCTCCCACCTCTCCTCCTCACTGCCCCCCCCCCCCCCCTCACCATGTCCCCTCCTTTCCCTTTCTCTTCCCGCATCAACTTTGTCATCCTCTGCTCCCGTTTCTTGTTCTGTGCCTGTCTGCTCTCTCTCTCTCTCTCTCTCCTCTCTCTCCTCCCTTCTCCTCCCCTCTCCAATCAGCCTGAGCTGTGTGATTGTGGCAGGAATGGTCACTGTCTGTTTGTGCGAAATCTGCAGCAGCTACAAGTGTCAGGCTGTTGCCGGGAGAGTGGCCGTGTGAGGTGTCTAGGGGGACATCTCTGGCCTGATGTCAGCCTCCTCTGTCATTTCTGTGTGTGGCATTTTTCTGTGGTAGCGGTGATGGCCGTCAGTCTAAAGTGAAGTGCCTTCATCAGTCTTCACTTATACCACATTCCATACCATGACATGGTATTAGGCCATCTAGGAGATGTTTCAGTCTGTATGTCTGTCTGTCGGTTTGTCTCTTTCTTTCTCTTTCTCTGTCTCTCTGTCATTTTCTCTTTCACAGACACACACAGATACACACGCTCACGTGCATTCACGTGTGCCCACAAAGACACAAACGCACACACACGTGTGCGGTTAAACACACACACACACACATCAAAATGGCCTCTATTCATTTCCATTTTCCAGTGAAATCATTCATTGATGGTACAGAAAATAAAGAAAGCTACGCAACAACATCTTAATAAGAAACGAGCTTTTATACTTTTGTCATCTTCCTGCAAATGTGTCTCAGTGGCATGTTTGTTAAGTTATTACTTTTTAATATTTTCTATATTTCAACAGAATTGCATGTCAAAGAAAGCTGCTTTATAAACTCTGATATGAGAGTGACCACAAACATAAACATTCTCATGTTCACGCTATTTCATCAATCAACACTGGTGAGTGTGCTTGAGACTCAGAACAAGCAGGAAAAGCGACAGAGCCACTTCCAATGCTTACCCTATACTATTTGCTTGTTGTTTTCTCAATTTGTGCGTGCATATTATTCCAGTGTTCATGTTTTCTGGATAAAGATCATGCTCGGCATGTGGTTGACGTAGCTAAGTTTCCCTATTTTCAAATCATTCTACTCTTGCCATCTTTTCTGGAATGTACAGGATTCAGAAATATAAGAACACTTTACAACTGAACTGGTCAAGCTGACATGTAACTTTTGATCATTATATTGCAACACAATATTATCACAGAAAACCAGCAATCTATTTTCTTTACCTACAACAGGCTCTTTAACCACGACCTGGACACTGTTTCTATGATGTTGATAAACTTGAAAATGTTCCGTGAGATTTTCTTTTTGCTGATTAAAAAAAGTATTTGATATGAAGAATAGACACAGGGCAGGGGCTGAAGTGTCACACGTATGCTATCAAACCACGGTCTGTGAGATCTGTCTGCCGCTTCTGTTGGTTTTCAGTGTTGTCAAGGAGGTGTGCCCACCTGCAGAACATTCTGATAACAGCACACCACACTGATCTGCCAGACATCCCCACAGCAGATAGATGACCAATACAGAACCGGAAGCTGTGTGAAATAACAGATGTGGGGTGGGGACCTTCATGCTTCACAATCTGCCATACACTGGCATGGTTTATATCATCTTTATAGTATACATTTGATCTTCTGCATGCGCATACATACAAATGGGATAAAGGCACAGGCAGATCTGCATATGAAGTGATCTACCCGGTTGTAAATAAACGTTCATTTTGCATTGACCAAGTTGTAGGGATAATGTGAAGGCACCACCCCTGACACGGTGACCTCTAGGATTGAAGGCTGGTTTCCTTTTCTGGAGGGCTGTGCCCCTCCTCTGGCTTACTTGATGTCAGGACCATGGCACAACCCCACATAAACATGTCCACCCTCATGTGTTTCTATATATAGGGTGCAGCCCTGCGTGAAAGTGGTCCCCTGCCTCAATTTCTGAGGCATGCTATCCTTGTCAGTAAAGGTACTTTCAACTTCCATATAAATCAGAATGAAAGACCAGTACTGCATATTAACAAAAAGAAACCCTAAACAAATGCCAGGTATTTTGAAGACTTGCAGTTCTGCAAGGATTACACAAGCAGAAACAAAAAGACACACCATGTCATAGTAACAGAATAACTCACAAACAGACAAACAGACCAACAGCAGAATGTCTAGATGACTGGATTAAGGATCATTCCCCTGAAAGCTGTTATGCCCTGAATCAATGGAGATACTGAAGCATGTCCCCTCTTCTTCTGTAACTGATTCATATGTTTTGAGATGAAGTGTTTTGTTAGCTGCTGATAGGCCAACAATAGATATTGACATCCAGTGTGTATGTCTGTTCTTCCTCACACTGTGGGCTACAGGGGGAATTAAAAAAAATATTGAGATGCATGAACAGAATGAAAAAAAAGAGAATATAAAATAAGATGGGGCTTGATACAAATAAACACAAGAAAGAAATTGTGCTGGGAGAGGCAATAAAAACAAGATAGACACAAAGGTAGCAAGAGAAAAGAAAATGGAAAATAAACAAAAGAAAGAGTTTATGGGCAAACGACAGGAAGGAAAGGAGACAAGGCGGGAGAAAAAAGAATGAACAAACACAAGTACACTTGTAACTGATCAACAAAAGAGAAGAAAACATCAAAACAACAAGCAAACAGGAGAAGAAGATCAACTAGAGACAAGAAACAAAGAAAGAAACAAACAAGCAACAGGAAGAAAGAGATCAACTTAGAGACAAGAAAAAAGAAAAACAACAAGCAAACAGAAGAAAAGAAGATCAACTTAGAGACAAGAAACAAAGAAAGAAACACACAAGCAAACAGGAAGAAAAGAAATCACTTAGAGACAAGAAACAAAGACAGAAACACACAAGCAACAGAAGAAAGAGATCAACTTAGAGACAAGAAACAAAGAAAGAAACACACAAGCAAACAGAAGAAAGAAGATCAACTTAGAGACAAGAAACAAAGAAAGAAACACACAAGCAACAGAAAAAGAAGATCAACTTAGAGACAAGAAACAAAGAAAGAACACACAAGCAAATCTAGAGGAGAAAACCTTGAAGTAAACATCAGCAAGTTACACAATGCATTGCTGGTTGACAGCACCGGGAGTGTGGCTTTTTCTTCTTTCCTGTTGGTGTCCTTCTTGTGATTTTGGGCCGCTGCCTTCAGCCTCCAGGGCCTTCACTTTTGTGTGTTTGTGTATTTCCCTTTCTTTTTGTTTTCCTTTGTTGGCTAAAGCTTTGAGATTCACCAATGGCAAGATTTTGGTTGAGAGATCATTTGCCCATCATTAAAGCTGCACAGTCCAGCTTGGGGATGTATGTTTTTAATGTTTAGATTCAAACACACTAAACAAGAACAGGAGCTGAATCAGCAAAAAGAAATACAGGAAAAGAACAAACTAAACAAACAAAAACAATTCTTAGAGGACATTTTTGCAACTTTCACAGCTTATCATTCATTGAAAGTCCATAAAAGCTGTTTAGCTCAATTTTTTATTTATTTATTTGTTTTCTATTGCTTTCTTCTTTGAAGAATAAACAAATACTGAAGTGTCACATGGATGTTATCAGTCTGTGGGACTCCTATGTCAGTGTTCCCAAAGAGGTGTCACCATCTGCAGAACACTGATAACACCCCATCACATCTGTCAAGACATCCCCTCACATAACTGAATGCTATGTAAAACAAGAGATATAGATTTACCATCTTCCTGCTCCACAATCTGCCAGACACTGGCATGACTTATATCATCTTAATTGTTTACTTCTGATCTTGTGCATGTGTCAGGAGCTGGTACGTTTACATATGAAGTAATCTGTGTGATGGTAACAATATCCATTCTGACTCAACTAAGCGATGCCAATCATGTGAACATGCCAGCCCTGACTGTGAGCATAGGATTGGAGGCTGGCTACCTTTTCATGGGGGATTGTTCCCCCCATTTTGTTTTAGCTGAAATAAGGACCATGGTATAACCCCACATGAACTGTCATTTTATGGTTCATCATCATGTGTTTCTATATTGGGTGCAGCCCAGCTGAAATGAGAACCATAACATAACCTCACATAAACATGTTATTTTTAGTGTCCATCATTCTGCATTTCTACACCAGGGTGCAGCATAGTATGGAACTGAATCTTTACCTCAATTTCCAAGGGTTGCCTCCATGTCAGTGTTGTTTCTTTCAATGTAGAAGAATTCTGGAAAGAGACCTAAAAAGACACAGTGTATAAAGTAACTGATTAACTCACTAACAGACCAACAAACAGACCAACTCACAAAGAGACACCATATACAAGTAACATATGACTCACAAACAGAACAACAGCCAGACAACTAGACAACAGGATTAGGGATCACTCCCCTGAAAGCCTTCCGGCCTTAATTCCTTTAGATCCCAAGACCTCTTCCTCTGTAACTGACTCCCATGCCTTGAGGTCAGAGCTGTGTTAGCTGCAGACTGGCCAGCCATGTCTCCTTCATGTGAATATCAGTGTTCTTGCTCCTTGCCTGGGCTGTGCAAAGAATAAAGTGAGATACAGGAAAAGAATTAAAAAAATCATAGGGATGAACAAAGAAAGAGGGGGATTGGTATAAAACTAAAACACAAGAAAGGACGTCTGTGGAGAGAGACAATGCAAACAAGATGGACACAAGGTGACAAGAAGAAAGCTAGAATAAACAAAAACAAAAGGAGTTTATCTTGAACTACAGGACAGAAAGGAGGGAGATCAGAAAAAAGGAAGAACAGAACAAAGACACTTGTAATTGATCAACAAAAGGGAAGAAACATTAAAAACAAATGAGCAAGAAACAACCAAACAAACAGGAAGAAAGTGAGATAAACAAAGAGACAAGAAAGAAGGAAACACACCAACAAACAAAGCCAGAGGAGAACACCTTGAAAGTAAACATCAGCAAGTACACAATGCATTGCTGGTTGACAGCACCGAGTGTGGCTTTTTCTTCTTTCCTGTTGGTGTCCCTTCTTTGTGTTTTTGGGCCTGCTGCCTTCAGCCTCTAGGGCTTTAACTTTTGCATTTAAAAAAAAACAAAACTTTTGTATGTTTGTGTATTTTCTTTTACTTTTATATCATTGTGTATTTTCCTTTCTTTTGTGTATTTGTGTATTTTCCTTTCTTTTGCATGTTTGCTATTTTCCTTTCTTTTGTAGTTTTGTGTATTTCCTTTCTTTTGAATGTGTTTGCCTTTATTTTTCCTTTATTTGCATGTTTTTGTTATTTTCCTTTATTTTGTATACTTGTGTATTTTCCTTTCTTTTGTATTACTTGTGTATTGTCCTTTATTTTGTATACCTGTGTATTTCCTTTCTCTTTGTTTTCATCCTCAGCTAGGGCCTGGGGTTCCCTAAGGAGACTTGCTGATGTGACCTTTAGCCATCCATTAAGGAAGGGAACTCTAGCTTGAGGGAGTGTGAGTTTTTAAACTCTTCATATTATTCAAATTCACTAAACAACAACAAAAGCTGAATCAGCGAAAAGAAATGAAGGAAAAAGGAGACAAACAAAACAAGCAACAATATTTGTAGAGGAAACTTCTGCAGATTTCATAAGATACTGTTCCTGACAATCCATTCAGGTGGTTTGTTCAGTTTTTCATTTGCCTAGTTGTTTTTCTGCTTTCTTTGTTTTCTGCAGCTTTTTGTTTTCTGTAGTTTTTTTTAGAAAATTATTTCATTGGTTTTGTCTGGAGAAGTGTGCTACAGCAAGGTCATGTGGGTGTAAGTATTTAGGAAGTGTGTGTGTCTCTGTGTGAGTGTATGTATGGTGTATGTGTGTGTGTGTGTGTGTGTTGTGTGTGTGTGGTGTGTGTGTGTGTGTTGTGTGTGTGTGTACGTGTTCCATTGTTCTTTCTTCAAATTAACTTTTTTCACTATAAGTGATATTGGACGAAGGAGGACGAATGATTGAGTAAATGAGTAATCTTTATTTTTCAAGGGTTGCAGAATAAGTATTCACATACAATTTTTATCCAGCCCTTGCCCTGATTAGGGGATATTACAACAAGGAAATAAACCCAGACTCAAAATAAAACAAAAACAAAAAAACAAACCAAAAGAAAGCAAAGCCAAAAAAGTAACAGTACCCCTAACCTGACATACTAAGAGATAGGTATACATTTAACAAAGGTATAACCCACAAAATGGATACATTGAATAATTATTAAAACAAAAACGACATATGTCTTCAACAAACACATATATGATATATGTAAGGGAGAAAAACCAAACGAAAGAAGACAGGTAGGGAGAAACAATGGCGGATAATAAAAGAAAAAGAAAAAAAGGAAATGTGACATAAAGTCCCTCTTTCCTCACATGTAATGTCTAAATATAATTGTGTGTGTGATGTTAATGACGAAAAATCGGGGAGTTGGAGTCCACAAGGCGGGGTTCAGGGCTGTACAAGGGGCCGTTTTTGTGGCTCCTGTGACAGCACTGGAACCATTCCTATCGGCGATTGCATTTCCACTGGACCATTCCAGTGACGTGAAGAGGGGAGGTCTGCTGCATGGGCAACAGCTTGCCCTCCATACCTACTTACCCAGTCTTTGCGCTCTAGAGACTAGAGCGCAACTCCATAGTCTTCCGAACTGAGGGATGCCTACAAAAGTGTGTGTGTGTGTGTGTGTGTGTGTGTGTTGTGTGTGTGTGTGTGTGTGTGTGTGTGTGTGTGTGTGTGTGTGTGAGTGGTGTGTATGTGTGTGTATGTGTATGTGTTTATTATGTATGTATTGTATGTATGTGTGTGGCTTTTTTTATCAATTCTGTTCTTTTATATGTTAGTGTGTGCGTGCGTGCGTGCGCGCGCGCGCACGTGTGTGTTTGTGTGTGTGCGTGCACAAGCGTTTCCTTGGGTATGTATGTGTTTATGTGTGTATGTGTGTGAGTAAGTGAGTGTGTGTGTATGCGTACGCTTGTGTGTGTATGTGTTTGTATGTGTGTATGTTAGCGTGTGTGTGTGCATGTATGTGTGCACTCAAAGTTACACAAACAGTCGGAGGAAGAAATGGCTGAAAGAGACGATGGGGATGCAAATAAAAGAGAAGAAAAATGAAAGAGACAAGCATTGAAGAAGAGAACATGTATGAATATTGTCAGACTGGAATTCTGTGATATTTCATTGTATTGGACAGAAAATATTAGTTTTAATGCAACGACTTTAAAGGTGAGTCGTCCAACATGTGCCCATCTCCCTACTACTGTCATTATTTTCATACCGTGTTGTGTTGATGTCAATCTTAGGCTCAGTTCCCATGTTCTGCTCACTCAAACAGCCCTCAGGGCTTTCTGCAAACGAATACAAAGCTAACAGTTTGTCAACACTGCAGCGGAGTCATAGAAATCTTTAAAAGGACAGCACACAAGAACAACTGATTCAAAGCTTTAATGATATAAATGGTGTACAATCACTAAAAAAAAAGAGAGAAAGGTTAACAAAACTAAAAAGCGGAGGCATTTAAAAGAGGACATTTTGAAAATTCCTTCCTCGGCTAGAGGTTCACCGATGGTGACCTTTTCCTTGTGCGACCTTTTTTTTTTTAACCACGATGAAGGTAGCTGCATTCCAATTTTCAGTATGTATGCTAGGTATGTTCGAGTTTCCATAACCCACCGAACGCAGACATGAGATACAGGGTTTTAACGTGTATAATGGATCTTTTGCATGTGTATCTACACGAAGGGAACTAAGGCACGGGTAAGTCTGCACTTGAAGTCGACCCGGGAGATTGTTAAAATCCCTACCCTTAATTTATCATACTCCACCGAGATTCGAACTCTCAACTTCATGGACCCATAGTATAGTGAATCGAACGGAATCGAGTGGTTAAACTCGGCTATAGCTTTCGTCAATAAAAGAGCTTAAAACGAGAGGAGAGAGAGAGAGAGGAGAGAGAGAGAGAGAGAGAGAGAGAGAGAGAGAGAGAGAGAGAGAGAGAGAGAGAGAGAGAGAGAAACACACTTTGAAACACTTTTGAAACACTTTGAAACACTTTTATTAAGGGATAAGAATAAGCACACATAATGGCTTTTTTACATCCAGCCCTCAATCAGAAAATCATAACAATGAAAACAAATCGACTGCAAATTTATGGCGAAAAAAAAAAAAAAAAGGAGAAAAAAAAACCCATAAGAAATCGTTGTAACATCATAGAAATGTATGTCAAAAAGGAGATTTTGTAAAAAAAAAAAAGAAGAGAGAGAGAAGAGAGAGAGAGAGAGAGAGAGAGAAGAGAGAGAGAGAGAGAGAGAGAGAGAGAGAGAGAGAGAGAGAGAGAGAGAGAGAGAGAGAGAGAGAGAGAGAAGGAAAAGAAAGGGCAGCAGTAGAATCAAAGGAAGAAAGAAGAGAAAAAATGGAGTGTTAGATAGACAGCTATAGTACAGACACAGAGCAACTGACGTGGACAAAAGTACTTCAAGCAGTAGAGTGGCAGAGACAACAAAAGACAGACAAAGAGCATGAGGCGAAAAAGACATCAAGCTAAACAAAGACAGAGAAACAGAAGCAAATATGACAGAATGACAGAGGAGACAGAGCTGGCTAGCAAGGAAAAAGAAAGGGCGGAAACATGTATGGATGAAAAAAGAAGAAGCAACAAACTCACACTCACAAAAAGGATTATGATTTTTTCTTAAACTGCAAGAAATAAACAACAAGGTTAGACAACTAAAAGCAAGGACAACAATAAAAGAAAGGGTAAAAGAAAAAGAAAACTGAATGAATATGGAAAACAAAAACGACTTCAGTAAAAGAGGAAAGGCACTGACTACAGCAAGGTGTATGCAGTGTCATCCATTTCCAGCCTGTGTTTATCAGAAAAGAGGAGGTAAAGGCACTACAGCAAGGTGTATGCATGCCATCCATTTCCAGCCTGTGTTTATCAGAAAAGAGGAAGTAAAGGCACTACAGCAAGGTGTCATGCAGTGCATCCATTTCCAGCCTGTGTTTATCAGAAAAGAGGAAAGGTAAAGGCACTACAGCAAGGTGTATGCAATGTCAGCCATTTCCAGACTGTGTTTACCAGAAAAGAGGAAAGGCAAAGGCACTACAGCAAGGTGCATGCAGTGCCAGCCAGTTCCAGCCTGTGTTTATCAGAAAAGAGGAATAGGATACAAGGGCACCATTACAGAAAGGTAGTATGCAGGTGCACAGCCAGAGTTCCAGACTGTACTGTATTCACTTTACACCCCTGTCTGCCCACAATACATTTTTTCATACACATCAGGTTTTCATTGGCTTGACTATCTCTGTCTCTGTTTCTCTGTGTCATTATGTCCTCTGACGACTTTGTCGTGTGTTACAGGGGAAGAAGAGACAAAGAAATAGCCACTGTCATAATTATGTCCACTGATGATTGTGTCATGTGTTGCATATCTTTCTGTTCTACTCAACCCCCAGTCAGTAGAAAATGACCAGTTCTTTGTCAACCCCATACTCCGAAAACTGTCTTCTTGAGCTGGTCATTACAGCTCTAGCCCTGTCCTTTCTCTTACTGCCCCCTTTCTCTGTGTCCTTAGCTGATTTCTGTCATTGGGGGCCGGCAGTCAAATGCTGCTAATCAACGTCAAGCTCGGCCATTTTGTGGTGATAGTGACCTTCACTGTTTGTAGGTTTCTGTGTTGGAGTTTTCAGAAAGGCCACTGTCACATGCAGTGTTATGTCATACATTGAAAAGAATGCCATTTACGAGTTGTATCTGGTTTTTGAAGCACCCTTCTCCATGATGCACATTTCTATTTCATTCTTTCATTTTGTGCTTCTGTGGTTTTTGTTATGCGTTATGTTTTCATAAATAAAGGAATGAACTAAGACAATATCTGCCTCAGAATTTTATCACACCACTTTTCTTTTAGAATGAAGATTATATGACAAAAAGTACAAACAACGCCTTACGAATTGAGCAGGAATAGTAGTCAATCCTATGCTGGAATAACTAGTATTGTTAAAATGAATACAAGAAGATGATAAAAACAGACAAAGAATCCTATGCATACAGCAGAAACAGGATCCAAGACAAAGCTGAGAAGATGACCCAGGAAGAGTTGGAGCTGTTCGTACAGGCACACTACTATTTGTTTTTTGGCTTCTCACGATTTTCTCTGATTGTATTGACCTTTATGCCAAGAAGTCCTGATACACTGAAGAATACATATTGCTCTGGGTATCCTTCATCCTTTCAAAGATCGTCTTTTTCAGGTAAAGACGAATTATGACATCATCCTTAATCATCAAATAATCTGTTGTGTAACATCAGCTTTAATCACCAACGTCTGGTATATAGTAGGCTACTGGAGCAGTAATTTCTGGGATTTTGAGGATCAATATCTGACAGGTGTCCAGCTGGCAAAACTTACACCACTAGTGGCCAGCATTGATGCTGAAGTAATTGCCGGGTCAGGAAGAGTCTTGTGAGCTGGGCTGATAGAGTGTCGGGGATTATGGGGGGGTGATAAGCTGAGTTCTACCTCGTAAAGACAGGCCATGAATCAGTTCGGAAGAGTGGTGCCTGTAATGGCTGTTCACTGATACCCTGTGGGGGTCAGCACAACTCGTTCCTCATCGTTGTTACCTTGTTTTCTGCCTTGAAAGACCTAGTGAAGCAACTGTTTGTTCCTTTGTCTGTATTTTCAATTTGATTTGGGTGATTTTGTATTTTCTTTAAAGTTAAATACTCCATCCTTTTATGGCGGGCAAAAACGGTCTCATAGCAAAACCACCCCCAAGCCTGCAAGCTGTAGCCGAGGAAAGAAGAAAACTGTTGCTGTTTGCTGTTTTTTTTCTTTGCTTTGTTTCCCTTGTTTTGCTTTTCCTTTCTTATCTGGGGGTGATGCTACACATTGCCCTTTTCAGTGGATGAGGTTGAGATTTTGCCGCTTCCTTTTGTTCTTGTTTCAGGAAAAAGTGTTTTATTTTGGTCTCGTTCTCTATCTGTTTTTTTTTGTTTTGAGAGATTGGAACTGGAGTGCCGATAAAGACAGAAGTGATTGTCATTTTATCTGTGTGTAGGTGGTCAGACCTGATCTCACCTTACTGATTCTTCTTCTCTTGTCTTGGAGAAGCTCACACTATAATACCTTGCCCACACACACACCACACACACACACACACCACGCATACACACACAAGCACACACGCATACACACACGCACACGCACACACACACGTAGGCGCACACACATGCACACACACATAAACATGGCCATATAATTGTTGGGTGGGGTTGCGTTTAGGCAGAAATAGCTTCACTGTGTCTTTGATTGGATCAAAGTTGCCACGTGCGTCACTGGCCCAGCCTATCAAAGTATAAACAACCCCCCCCTGCCCCCCCCCCCCCCCCCTGACACACACACACTACCGAAAAGGTTATCCTAAAATTGCTCTCATGTGATCCATCCCTCTGTGTCTGTATGTTTGCCTGTCCTTCTGTCTGTTTGTCTATCTGTGTAGTGTCTCTGTCTGTCTGTCAGTCTGTCTGTCTCTGTCTGTCTGTCTGTCTGTCTGTCTGTCTGTCTCTCTCTCTCTCTCTCTCTCTCTCTCTCTCTCTCTCTCTCTCTCTCTCTCTCTCTCTCTCTCTCTCTTGTTTGCCTTTTTTCAAGAGGGCTTGGTACATGCATAAAAATAAGGCTTCTGACTTATCCAACCATCGTCAATAAAACATTCGAGTTCTCTCTCTTCCCTCCTTGTCCATCCCCCTTCCCTCAGAGTTAGCAGCAGTAAATAAAATGAATGATTGTTGTTTAGGTTACACCTCTGCACCAAGGGTTAGTGCCAAAGCGGGCACAGAACAGCTTGTGACCAAGGGTGAAAAGCGACAGTAGCGCTGAATAGAGCTTTTCAACAGTACAAAAACGTTTATCAAAATATTGGACATTATACTTCAACCTATATCATTATATGCACTTTGTAGACTCGAAAGTTGTAGCCTCGAACGTATAGAAAAATGGCCAAACCCTAAAAGAAGACAGATTAGTAGGAAGAAAACAGGGACCACGACAGGCAAAACAGATAGGGAAGGAGAGAAGAAAGCTATGCAAGTTAATGAACAAGATTGAAGGCGGGAATAAAAACAAAATGGCTGTGCTTTGTTTTGCCTGAGGACATGACAGAATGAGAGGCCCTGTAAGGGGGAGGGAAGTGAGCCTGAAATAAGGAAGGAACTGGAGTTTGATGGGCAGAGAAACATCCTTCATCATTAGGGGATTAGTTAAACTTGGGTGTCAACAACCCTATATATTCTCGCTCTCTGCCTCCACTGGCTCTCTCTTTCGCTGTGTGTGTGTGTGTGTGTGTGTGTGTGTGTGTGTGTGTGTGTGTGTGTGTTTGTTTGTGTTTGTGTGTGTGTTATGTGTTGTGTGTGTGTGTGTGTGTTTCTCTCTCTCTCTCTCTCTCTCTCTCTCTCTCTCTCTCTCTCTCTCTCTCTCTCTCTCTCTCTCCCTCTCTCTCTCTTGTAGTGACAGTGGCTAATTTCAATCAAGATGATGAAATCATTTCTTCAATGCCCCAATATGTTCCACTGTCTCCACCTCCTGAACTTTCTAAAACAGTCATAAGAGTACTTCACAAATCTACCAAATCTGTCACTATTACTCTGTATTTTTCACAGCAAGGAGGGGGCACCCTGTTGTGTCAAGGCAGAGACTGTGTTCAATGGCGTGATCAAGAGTGTGAGAAAATCAAACATTTTATCTCACTCTTCCTGGAAACAAAAAACAACAAAGAACTTACTGAACATCTCCTCAAGACTCCCCTATTATTCATCAAAAACATGCCAGAAGTTGTTTTCCTGGAAGCCTCCCTCATCAATGAAGTCTGTCTGGATCCCGCCACCATGACTCCAGGCCATCAGTCTCCTGATGCAGTGGCTTCAACCCCTCCTCCAGACTCCAACCTGTTGCTGTCCAGTGACGTCACTGACACTGCAATGTCTACCAGCCTAAAAACAGTGTTCCTTCCACCAAAACCATCCATTCAGCAAAAGGAAGAGTGTCCAAAGTCAGAAGAAAGTCCTCACCTGGATAGTACCCCCATTTGTAAAAGAACTCGTATTCAAAGAAAAAGAAATGTGTTTTCTTCTGGGTTAAAAGCCAACAAAAAACAACCTTCATCATTGTCACTGCTATCATGTAAACAAACACTAAAAGAAATTAAAAGTTCCATTGAGTCCTTAGGCTCAGCACAAGAGGAACATGAACAAAAAACAACCTCATTCATTGAAGATGTTAAAGCTTCATTAAAAAATGAGCTGCGAATGCACATTTCTAAAAAGCATGATACACTACTTTTGGAATTAGAC
Source organism: Stramonita haemastoma (assembly GCA_030674155.1). Taxonomy (NCBI): domain Eukaryota; kingdom Metazoa; phylum Mollusca; class Gastropoda; order Neogastropoda; family Muricidae; genus Stramonita; species Stramonita haemastoma. Next base: position 59,461,181 of record CM060330.1, read on the forward strand.
TCTTTGAGAAAGAAAATAAACTATCTGGAAGAAAAAAATGCAAAACTAGAGAAAGAAAATCATTCAATTAAAACTCAGATGGGAACATTACAGTCTCAGTTGAAAAGAATTAGCTCCAGACACACTGAAACAGCATCCACTCAGACTATCTCCCCTCCTCAACCAAAGAAACTTTCTACTGTTTTGCTAGAACAAAAATCTGATTTTGCACAAAGTGGGTGTTTCAACCCTGAAGATTTGGAATCTTCAGTCACAGATGAAACCACACAACCATCTCAGGCAGATGACTCTGCCACCATGGCTGATACTGCTTTTCCTGTTACTCCAAAAGCAACAGAACAGGAAATTATTGAACCCAAATCTCAATACACTATACCTGTCACAAATTCCTTTGAGGCACTGGCCGATGTAGATCCTGGCCTTACAACCACACAGCAAAAAGAAAAACAGCTAGGTCCCACAGAAGAAAGCATCAGAGGCCAGTACAACAAAACCGTGGACTCTGAAATCCTTACAAAATTACAAACTTCCAAACCATCACCCTATGAAACACTGTCCAAAATTTCTGTTCCAGATACTACAACAATGCTATTGATAGGAGATTCTGTGATCAGAAATATCAATCCAAACAGACTGGCCCCTCGGGGTGAGAATATGTTCAAGATCTGTGTGTCCGGAATGAAGGTATCTGACCTGTCAACATGGCTCTCTTCCCTTCCTGTCATGTTCAAAATAAAATGTGTAGTTGTCCATGTTGGCATCAACAGTTGTAAATCTGGTACCATTTCAGAAAAGGAATGGACTGACCTGGTCAAACAATGCTTTTCCTCCTTCCCCCAGTCCACATTCACTATGAGTTCCATTATTCCAGCTAGAGGCCAACACCATCTAAACACTATCATAAATCCCTCCAACAAAAACCTTCAAACAGTCTGTCATCACTCAAACATTACTTTCATTGACCACACAAGCACTTTTACCACTAGTTCCGGATCTCCTCGTTTAGTTCTCTACTTTAATCTTACTCACCCCAGTGAAAGAGGCACATCCAGAATAGCAAACAATCTTCGGTTTACCTGGAACAACATTGAACACCATAGTTCTGAGGAGAATACTGCAAAGAACATGCTTGAAACTGATGGCCATCCTTATGAACATAATAGCAGAAATTATCAACAAGGTCGATTTCAGGACAGTTATTCCTCAGTAAGCAGAGTATACAGGCCACCTACTTACCACAACAGACAAACAGGGCAGGATGTTTCCTCACTCCCAAATAGATCATCTACAGATACCAGGAATCATAAGACTTTTTTCAGCAACTATAGATCACAGCAAACCAGGACAAGTAGAAACCCTAGGACCTATCCTAACCAGAGGTTTCCCCCTTCTCAGACAAGTAATTTTACAGAAGCTTTGTCTCGATCTCATGCTAGCCATCAAGATCAACGTGCATACAGTGACAATATAGCATGTCCTCCTCCCTCCTCGCTTTTTCACTACCCACCTCTCAGGTCAAGGCCACGTGAAAATATAACTGATACACCATTCTCAGTACCTTCTATCCAACATCCCTCTTTGCATTCAAACTACACGAATCTTGGAAGAAATTCCTTGTATTCTTTTCCACCTCCTCTATCATCCCAAGAAGCACATAATTTGCACCTTCCCTCAGACCAAGATGCTTCTATGACATCTGAACACTTTCCTAGTAACTGCCCTCCTTTCAGCAGACATATTCATCCATATGCTTTGGACTTGCTCTCCATGGCCTCTCAAATAATGGCAAATCAAGTCAGAGCCCCCTATCCCATGCACATGTAGAAAGTGGATAATTTGTATTGCAAATGTTTACTTTTTTTCTTCTTTTTTTTCTATAATTTTTTACCTCAATTTTGATGTGTGGTTGTGTTTGAATGTTGTAGTTCCAGATGCTCCAATGGCTGTGTAATTGACCAGAAGAGTTATTTGTTCTGAATTTGATAACGGAAACAAGGCTTTGGCAATTTTGAGATCTCCTTTTGCATTTTGATCCTTTTTACTTATAGAGATTTTTGGGGCAATTTTTTGGCATTGTGTTCTTTGGTTAGCTAATATTTCATTGAGAGTGGGTTCATATTTCCCCGTGTGTATATTTTTGTGCTTTGTGATTTCTCATATATAGTTTACCTAATCTTGTTTCAGTTTTCCTATTACTGCATTTGTTTTTCATTATAGGACTGTAGCTTGATCTCATTAGGACTAATTGTATGAATTAGTGATCATATGTGCATGATATAAGCAATTTATACTGATTATGGATCATCAAAACAATATATGGTTAACTAAAGATGGTCTTTGAATTGGTCATCTCAACATCAATCATGCAATACACAAAATGACTGAAATATCTTCTATATTATCTAATTCAGGCAAAAATTTCCATGTGTTTGGTTTTACAGAAACCCATTTATCCTCTCATATTTCAGACAATGACATCTCAATACCAGGCTACAATACAATCCGAAGAGACTCCCATATTCACAAAGAAACTGGTATAGCTGTTTATGTTCATCAATCAATTCAGTTCAAAAGAGTTACAAATTTAGAGCAGCTTTATGTAGAAACAATTTGGATTGAAATCAAACTAAGAAATTCCAGACCAATTCTTTTATGTTTTTTTTTATAGAAATCCCAAAGAAAAAGCAGAATGGATTGATCACTATGTTTCAATGTTGGATAGTATAGATAAAGATTATGATGATATTATTATATTAGGTGATTTCAATATTGATTTATTAAAACCAAATAACCATTGGATACAGACATTCGAATCTTTCAACTTAAAACAATTGATAACTATGCCAACTCGTGTTACAGATATTTCCAAAACTTTGATTGACCATATATATGTTGTAAATAAAGAAACTATTGTAGAGGTAAATGTTCCACTTTCTGGCTGCAGTGATCACTTCCCTATATGCATTACATGGTCCAAGAAAGGAGTAAAAATTCCAAAAGTTAGCCACAAAACTATAACTTACAGAAATTTCTCACACTTTAACAGTAATGTCTTTCTACAGGATCTTCTTAATTCACATCTAAGCAATGTTTATCAAATTACTGATCCCAATTTAGCCATTGAATATTGGTATTCTATTTTTTATAATATTTACAATAAACATGCTCCATTACAAACAAAAAGAGTTAAATACAAAACAAAACCACCTTGGCTTACCGACAAAATACAGAAACATATATATCATAGGGATTATCTATTAAAGAAAGGTTTCCGAGATGATTATAAGAAACAAAGAAATTATGTAACTTCACTTTTACGGGCTGAGAAAAAAAAGTATTTTGAAGAGCTTCTTAAAAACAACAGGGACAATAGATGTATTTGGAAAACTATTAACCAGCTCACCAAAAAAAGTTTTAATAAAAACTCAAACATTCACTGTGATATATCTGCTGATAAATTAAATCTTCATTTCACATCTGTTGTTGACCAACTAATCTTTAAGGACAAATCAAAAGAAAATGACTTGAAAAAATTGAAAGCTTTCTGCGATAGTAAGAATATTCAATCTAAAATTGAAATAAAACCTATTACAGTCAATGAAGTATTCACTGCTTTAAATCATCTGAAACAATCCTCAACACGTGGGCTCGATGGACTAGATGGGAAAATTCTTAAACTATCCGCATCAATTATAGCAGAAACACTTACATATGTCTACAATCTTTGCATAAGCAAAAACACCTTCCCTAAACTCTTAAAACAGGCAAAAATTATTCCTTTACACAAATCTGGCAATACCTCAGAACCATCAAACTACAGACCAATAGCAATATTATCCACTCTTTCAAAACCATTAGAACAGCACATTTACAAATGTTTACTTGCCCACTTAAACAAACATAATCTATTACACCCAAATCAATCTGGTTTCAGAGCAAACCATTCATGCCACACCACTCTTGTTAAACTGACAGATAAATTGCTGCTTAATATGAATAAAAAAGAATTCACAGGTATACTCTTTATTGATTTTGCAAAGGCTTTCGATGTTATTGACCACAAGCTACTACTACGGAAGCTTGCAGTCTACAAAACTATCTCCTAGTATCCTCGAACTGATTTCATCTTTCCTATCTGAGAGACAGCAAAAAGTATATCTAAACAACACTTCTTCAAGTTTTCTTCTAAATAACTTTGGTGTACCGCAAGGATCAGTGCTTGGTCCCTTGTTGTTTCTTTTATATATAAATGACCTGCCATTAACTATTAAAGTACAAAATGAACTATTTGCAGATGATACAACTCTTTATACTAGCCACAAAAACCCTCTCCAAGTATGCCAAAGTTTACAAGAGAACATAAATATTATTGTCAAATGGACACAAATTAACCATTTGGCCCTTCATCCAGGTAAAACGAAATTCATGCTCTTATCAACAAGACAAAAACGTCAAAATCTTAACATAAACCTACCTCCTATTTATATCAACAATGTCAGAATTGAAGAAGTTTCTAATCACAAAATTTTGGGAGTAACGATTGATAATAATTTGTCTTGGTCTGTACATATACGTAACTTAACAAAGAAAATTGCCTCCAAAACATATCAGTTAAATAAGATTAAACACTGTCTTAATCTGAATGCAAGAAAAATATTTTTTCATTCATTTATTCAGTCTAGTGTGGATTATGCATCTACACTATGGGACCTAGCCAGTAATAACCTATTCAAACCATTAATCAGTATTCATAAACGAGCTGTCAAAATAGTAATAGATAAGTCATCTTCACTGACATTTTCAGATTACAAAAATGTAAATATTCTGCCTCTCAAAACAAGATTGTTGTTAAATAAAGGTGTACTAATGCATAAAATCCTTCATGGTAATGCCCCATCTTCCTTAAGCAGCATGTTCAGTATAAACGACTCTCGACATTCACATAAAATCAACCTCCCTTTACCAACCATTACTCTGTTTAAATCAAGTCTAATATATTCTGGGAGCTGGTTTTGGAATAGACTCCCAACCTTTCTAAAATATGAATCAAAGTTTTCAAGATTTAAGTTTTTGTTGTATGATTTTCTGATGACTCATGAAAATGTCACTCTGCTTTCACCACAAATGTTTTGATACCACTAGAAATCTCAATTACATGAATTTTTTCCTCGGATAGTACAGTTAGTTTCTGTTGTTATGCATTTCTGTTATTTTATTATTATTATTATTATTATTATTATTATTATTATTATTATTATTATTATTATTATTATTATTATTATTATTATTATTTATTTTTTGTTTGTTTGGGTTTTTTTTGGTGTGTTTTTCATTGTTCATATATACATTTAATCTGTCTCTGTCTCTATGTCTCTGTCTGTCTGTCTGTCTGTCTGTCTGTCTGTCTCTGTAATGTTTTTCTATTTCTTGCTTGCCTTTCGGTGTGTGTGTGTGTGTGTGTGTGTGTGTATGTGTGTGTGTGTGTGTGTGTGTGTGTGTGTGTGTGTGTGTGTGTGTGTGTGTGTGTGTGTGTGTGTGTGTGTGTGTGTGTGTAGGGGGGATCGGGAGAGAGAATGAGTACTACTTTCTTTGGATTTTTGTGACTATGCATGTTTTTCCCATGATTTTTTTCCCTCTTGTTATTAAGCTTTTTTTTTTTTATGCTCGTTTTTCTATTTCTATTTCTTATTCGTTTGTTTTTTGTTGTTTTTTTTCCCGAGGGCTGGATGTTAAAAAAGCATGTAGTGCTTAATCTATTACCCTCTGAAAAATAAAATTTGTTCAATTTGTTCTCTCTCTCTCTCTAACTTAGAGCTAAGATTTGTTTTAATTGTTGGTCTTAGTGAGCTGCATTAGCGCTTTTTGTATGATTTGGGAATATGCATTTTCAGGAGCACAGTTTTGGGTACATGCCAAGGTGTGTAAAGAGAGAGGGAGGAAGGGAGAGAGAGAGCGAGAGAGAGAGGGAGAGAGAGAGGGGGGGGAAGCAGAGAAACAGACAGAAAGACAAATAGAGAGCGAGACAGACAGGGACATGGAGAAACAGACAGAAAGAGAGACGGACTGAACGCAGAGAGAGAGAGAGAGAGAGAGAGAGAGGAGAGAGAGAGATGAGAGAGAGAGAGAGAGAGAGAGAGAGAGAGAGAGAGAGAGAGAGAGAGAGAGAGAGAGGGGGGGGGAGATAAAGGCAGACAAAGAAAGAAAGATACCATCAAAATCGGAGAAATATGCTACTGAGACAAACTTACGATCAGACAGACATAGTGCAAAGCTGAAGGAAGAGACAAGGCTGTGACACACAGAGAATTAAAAGATGAGACATTAGATAGATGACGTGACACTTAGCAGATGACATGACATGAGACATTAGACAGATGACATGGCACTTGACAATGACATGACACTTGACAGATGACATGACACGAGACATGAGAAAATGACATGACACTATTATAGGACCCTTTAACACCCCGGGCTCTGTCCTCATCAGTGGAGACAACCTCCCCCAATCTACAGCACTCTCTAATGGGTCGAACAAACTCAAAAGAAAAGAAAAGAAGGGCAGCATTGTATTCCTGCACAGGACAGTGAGAAGCACAGGGGGACTGGGATCACTGGCCCTGCAGCCTGACAAGCGTCTGTCTGTGCTGTGCTGTCTGTGCTGTGCTGTGCTGGCTTGTTGCTGTGCTGTGTTCTGCACCAAGGCTTGCGATCCACCACTGGACATCTTCACACTGTGGAGTGAGGAGTGCTGCAGGATTCACTTCGGACTGTCCTGAGGGATCAGCAGTCTTTGATTCCGTTCCAGCAGCTAATAGCAGACAGACCATGCTCTACAATTCCCTCAGTGGACCAATTCCCTTATGGCTTGCCCTCTTCCTCATTCTCCTCCTTCCTGCTGTCTAGGCCGTTTATTGTGTTACTGCCCCACCGAACTGCAGTCCTCTCCCTAACTCTGATATACAGGAGGGTTATTCTTATTCCATCACACAGAGATGCAGAAACGGCACAAACACATAGACAGAAAGACAGTCGGAAACACATACACACACACACTCACACTCACACACACACACACACACACACACACACAAAACACACACACACACACACACACACACACACCCCACACACACTACATGTGTCAAAACACAAGCTTTCAGTCACACACAAGTAGCTACTTTTCTCCTGCATTTCTTTCTGTCTGTCTGCCTTGGTCTTATATCACTAATCCAGAGACAGACAGGAAAAAATGGGTGACGCTGCCCTTGACATGACGCGTTCACCTTGGGTTAGAGCAGACCCTATTGCACACAGAGAAATAATTATGCCGTGACTTGAAGCGGTAAAACAATACAGTTCTATGGCAATAATAAAAAGACGTGAAATCAAAAGAACGAGGGAACATACATGGACTAGGTCCGATGATCAGTGTGCACAGCGCTACCCATAACCAGCAGGCCCTCACAAGGCGAATCTTCCCCAAGACACCCCGGGCTGCAGCTAAGCTGCCTCTGTGATAGACACTCAGTGCTGCCTGTTCTCAGCAAAGTCTAACGTAGGCAGGACGACGCCAAATGAACCCCATATGTGGATTAGCTGAGCTAGACCGTAGTAACACACCACTCTCTCTCTCTAGCCCATCAGCTATGCTATGATATAGATCCAGAGCTGATGGCTGAAGCAATCCCTATATGAAATTCTCCTCCATAAGAAACTCGGCACCACATGGTCTGCTCCAAATGAATGGCCTGCAGCCACATGTCTGGGTATGAGTGTGTGTTTTTTCTTGAGCCAGCAAGATGTTTTTTATTTCAAGTCTGTTGACTGAAAACAGGGTCTGCTTTTCAGTTGACAGCTGCTGTCCAAGAATTGTTCTGACAACCCCCAATCGTTCTTCTTGGTTAAGCGCTCAGACAATAACTACCATTGCCTGTCATGTGAGCGGAAAGGAGTTACCCTGCAGTTAAGCCTGACAAGTCAGTCCCGGTACATCTGACTTGGGCATGTGTCTTTATTCTGGGCTGGTCAGTGGGGTGACGACTGGGGGTGGGGGGTGGACTCTTCAAGCGTGTGGTCTTGAGCTGGTACAGCCGACATGCTGTGTGTTGAAGGACTGGGGTGACAGCCCCGACATGGCCTGTGTGGTCTTGAAGGACTGGGGTGACAGCCCCGACATGGCCTGTGTGGTCTTGAAGGACTGGGGTGACAGCCCCGACATGGCCTGTGTGGTCAGCAGGCTGCAAACAGCATGATCAGTTTGGATTGGATTGGTTGTAGTTTTAACGGGATCAGAAGCAGTATACATTATAAAGTGATATCTTGCTGCTCTTACCGAATCAGGCTTTTCTATGTATTACTTGCTTTCTGAATGAATTTCTAGTTAGCAATCTCGTTCTCTGAGCTTTTGCCTTTTTATCTTTCTTTTTAAGAAATGCAAATGAGAGTGATGTCATTTCAGATGCAAGACAGGCTTCTTTTTGTGAGAGTAAAGAATTCTCCACTTTTGAAGGAAAGGAGAAATGTGCTATTATTGTTGGTGTTGCAGAATTCAATACAGTTCTTGTGTCTTCTTTACTGTTCTCTTTCTTCGTTTGGGTAGGATTTTTGGAATGCCTGCTTTTCTTGTTTCAGCCTTTTATGGAACACTTAACCCCATTCACTTGAAATTGAGTCGTTATCTAGGTACTAGTCTTTCGGATAAGACAATAAACCGAGCTCCCGTGTATAACACGCATACAGTGTACGTAATAGAACCCATGGCAACAGAAAAAAAATTTGCCCCTTACAACAGTTTCAGTTCTGGTTATGAAAAACAAACCAGATTTTGTCTTCAAGGTCAAGTGTAAGGTCCAGTACGATCTGCCCCCATCATGCTGTCAGGTGGATTTCTTCTTCAAGGAAAGCAGGGTAGCATCAGGCTCCTGTCAGCCCTCTTTGGGGTCTGGCCATTGATTGGTGTAACTGGTATGTGAAAGCTGGCAGAAACATCCTCAGAACTAGAGAGCCGATCAGTCAGTCTGGCCTCTGGCAGACCGTCATTATTCTGTCACTGACAGACAAGATGGTGGCCGTGACACGGTCACCGTGCTCGGCCCAGCCATCAGTGTGGGGATGGATTGTCAGTGTGGGGATGGATTGTCAGTGTGGGGATGGTTATTGGTGATGTCAGTGTGGGGATGGATTGTCAGTGTGGGGATGGATTGTCAGTGTGGGGATGGATTGTCAGTGTGGGGATGGATTGTCAGTTGGGGATGGATTGTCAGTGTGGGGAGTGGATTGTCAGTGTGGGGAGGGATTGTCAGTGTGGGGAGGGATTGTCAGTGTGGGGAGGGATTGTCAGTGTGGGGAGGGATTGTCAGTGTGGGGAGGGCAGTGGGAGAATTGTCAGTGTGGGGAGGGATTGTCAGTGTGTACCATCAGTGTGGGATGGAGTGAAGTCTGTCATTGTTGGTGTCCGGAGAAACATTTGGCAGAGGAGCGGAGATGCTGAAGGACGTTTCCTTCTTTGGTTTCCTCACATTCTGCTGTTTCCTTACACTTAGGGACCTCTCTCTCCAGTGCGCCAGAGTCCACTTGCGCATGTATGTGTGTATGTGTGTATGTGTGTTGTGTGTGTGTGTGTGTGTGTGTGTTGTGTGTGTGTGTGTGTGGGGTGTGTGTGTGTGTGTGTGTGTGTGTGTGTGTGAGGGGGTGGGAAGTGCATTAATTTTCTGATCCGTTCCTACCGGCACGTAATGGCCTACTCTTTCGTAAAGAAGAACGAGTTCCAACGTCTGTGGACGATATTCTGTGTGTTTTCGCAGACAGGGTTTCAGTTTAAAGTCTCATCCGAAGAATGTTGGGGCAGTGCAGTCGGTACTGATGTAAACTCCATTTCAGTGATATATTTTTCTTTTTCAAAAATAGCTTTAAAGTTTCTATAACCATCGTATCGCTCACGGTCTCTAATAGTGCCAGTCCATTCCTGAGCAAACCAATCTACAAGTCTTTGTTTAAACACACGCAAGAACATTTTTATGTCTCCTACACCTTGGTTCAACCAAACGATATTATACGCAGTAATACATAATATTTCCCTGATTTTAGAGACCCAGCATTGTTTACCTTATTTTATCTAACTCTAACAACATATGATAAGCTTTATATGGTAATCTTTCAGAATTCATGTGTAGTAGTTTAAACCAAAATCTTATGCATGCAACATATGTATTTACATACAGTGGGTACCTGCCAAGATCTCCGTAAACCATCTTATGTGGTGTCCTGAGAGAGAGTCTGCTTTGTCCTTGACCTTCTCTCCAGCCTTGCTTCCCTACATCCTGCCACACCCCGTGTTCTGTCTCTGCAGAGTAGGCCCCTTGTGCCGGTGGAAAGGGATGACTCCATTTACAAATCACATGCATATGAGGTCTGGATGTGAAAAAAGCACAAGAGCGTTTATCTCTTTATTATGGAATTAAGAGAATGGATCAGTACATACCTGTCTATCTGCCTGTCTCTCTGGCTTCTTCGATCTCTTTCACTTTTTAGGTTTGTCTGTTTAGATGCCTCTCTGACAGGACTAGATATGTCTGGAAAATAATTATACAATCGTTTTTTTTTTTATTAGAATTATAAAAATGTGTTCTTATTTCTGAAAGAATATACATAGATGTAAAACATACCTAAGTCTCCTTTGCGTGTGTGTGAGTGTGAGTGTGAGTGTGTGTGTGTGTGTGTGTGTGTGTGTGTGTGTGTGTGTGTGTGTGTGTGTGTGTGTGGTGTGTGTGTTGTGTGTGTAAGTGTGTGTATATGTGCATGCTTACGTGTGTATGTGTGTGTTTGCACAGTTTGTGATTTGGACGTGTATATGAATGTATGTGTATATTAATGTATGCGTGCAAATTCTGTGTGTGTGTGTGTGTGCATGTGTGCACGCACGCGTGACCATGTATTCATGCGCGTATGCCTGTATACACATCCGCAAAATCTGATAGTGAAGCGTTTGCTTGCGATCAGGAAACGAAATCATCGATGAAGGCAATTCTGTAAAATGGCTTCAAATGTGACTTCCCCTTTCCGATGGTTTCACACTCTCACGCCTGATTTCAGTCTCCAGCTCTGCCTCTCTGTCCTCCAGCCTCAAGCGGCTGACTAACCAGAAGCTGTCTCTGAATGACAGAGGGACTGGGGGGGAGGGGGGGTTCTTTTCAATGGTGACCGACTGACGGAGCATAATGAGTCTCATCCGTGTCAGCAACATGGGAGACAGGCAGACAGACAGACAGACAGACAGACAAAAGGCAGACAGGCAGACAGACAACATACTACAGACAGCAGCAGACAGACAGACAGACAGACAACAGGCAGACAGACACATACATCAGACAGGCAGACAGACAGACAGACAGACAGACAGAGACAGACAGACAGACAGACAGACACATCGGTGGTGTTGCTGTTTTGCTGTCCCTGTAGGTTGACGTCAGTGGCCCCTTGTGGCGCTGTTTGGTAGAGTGTCATCGATTCTTTGGATGAAGGCAGTGAATGTCCGATTCGTGGAGGAGCAATAGTTGTTGGCTTATCTACAAGAACGCCCATTGGGGATGCCGGCAGCCTGTCAGTATAAACAACACCCCCACCTTCTGGAAATACTGCACTAGGATTTCCATCTTTTCTGTCCCTCTCTCTGTTTCTGTCTTGCTCTTTGTATTCTTTGTCACCCTCATCTTGTCTATTTTCTGCTTTCTTGGTCTATTCTCATTTGTGTTTTCTCAGAAAGAATGAACATATAGCAATGCTATGCAGAAGTTGCATGCGCTGGGCCTTCTTTGTCAGACGCTTAACGGCAACACAACGCATTTTGGCTCACATGACAAAAAACATTAGTTGCTGTCTGAGAGATCGATTAAGAAGAAAACATATTTACAAGAATAGGACAGGAACTGTCTAGTGTGCCCACATCAAAGGGTGATACAGTAAATTCATAACACCTTTCAGGCCAAAGGACATGTGCGCGTGCACGCGGGTGTATCTGTGTGTGTGCGCGCGCTAGATAATGATCCTTTGCAGAAAACAAAATGGTAATTGATTCTGGGGCTACATGGTGGTTTGTCAATATTGAACCTAGGAGAGCGTGGTGACAAACAGGAAGAACACGGTAATTGGATGCTACTTCGTTAAAAAAAACACCCAAATTTCGTAGAAAAAGCGGTCGTTGGATGTTAAAGATATGGAGCTTTGTTTGATTGGATGCTAAAGATAGAGAACTTTAATTGGATGTTACAGATTCAGACATTTGTTTAATTAGATAACTTTGTTTCAAAAAGCCATAATGTTTTCGAAAACAGTAACTGGGTGCTAAAGATAGATGACTTTATTGAGAAACAAACAAACAAACAAACAACAGAATGTTGTTGAATCTCACAAACAATGTGATTGTCAACTGACAGTATTTAACGGGTAGCAACAGGACATCATTTGCCCGTGCCCTTTTGTTAAACCCAGCAGGTGGTGTTATTTTGAGCGCAAAGAAAACAAGACCATTCTTGACATGACAGATGAGTGGAGAGAGAAAGACAGGCAGCATCAATGCTGGCCACACAGCCTGAAGCAGGTGACAGGTCACTGACACACAGCCTGAAGCAGGGGACACCTCACTGACACACAGCCTGAAGCAGGGGACACCTCACTGACACACAGCCTGAAGCAGGTGACAGGTCACTGACACACAGCCTGAAGCAGGGGACACCTCACTGACACACACACATAGCCTGCAGACTGAGCGAGCTGCCGCCCACATAATGGCAGGTCACTGCGTGCACGCTTCACTGACAGTCAAATGTCAGTGGTGTCATCACGCCTGGAAAGGTCTGCCACAAAGACAGCATCGATATTCAGCACAAAAAGTTTCCAGTGCCTCCTGCTGCCTTAAGTGACAGAGAGACAAAGCTTTTGTTGTCAGAGCCGGTGTGAAAGGTTCGCTGCAGTGTGGGAACTCCAGTCTTCAGGTTTTCTCTCCTAGCATCGTGTTCAGGCTGCCCTGTCTGTCTCTGTCCCTAACCAACCAGGGGCTGCATTAGTGACCTCTTTCACCCTTTGCACCTCTCCTCTCTCTCTCTCTCTCTCTCTCTCTCTCTCTCTCTCTCTCTCTCTCTCTCTCTCTCTCTCTCTCTCTCTCTCTCTATTCTCTTTCTCTCTCTCTTATTATCCTCGATAAAATTCTTGCCTTGCTCTCTCTCTCTCTCTCTCTCTCTCTCTCTCTCTCTCTCTCTCTCTCTCTCTCTCTCTCTCTCTCTCTCTCTCTCTCTCTCTCTCTTGTGTTTTTTGTATGTTTGTTTGCCTGTTTTTGTTCTCCGTTTTTGCTCCTGTCCCTATCTTGGTGTCCCTGTCAGTCTCTGTCGCATGATGCTTTTGTCACTGCTGGTCGATATCTGTTTTTCGGTTTGTCTCTCAATCGCGTTACTTTCTGAACGTGTATGCATTTAGATATGTCGTATTGTTATATGTATGTATGTATGTATGTATGTATGTATGTATGTATGTATGTATGTATGTATGTATGTATGTATGTATGTATGTATGTATGTATTGTATATATGTATATATGTATCTATGTATCTATGTATCGATGTATATATTATAATTTATGTATATCTGTATACATGCATGTATGCATGTAGGCGTATGTGAAAGCGTGCTCACGTGCGTGCACGTGTATGTATATAATTATGTGTATGTGCACATGCGTATGTATGTTTGTATGTGTATGTGTGTGTGCGAGTGTGTGCGAATGTGTGCATGTGCGTGTGTGTGTGTGTACTGTTTTGCCCAAGAACCGTGCTGTGTGCTGTAGTCACTGACAGTATCGACGTCTCTGCCTTGTACTGCACTCTGCTGCAGACTTCAGGCCGGGGATCACACAACCCATAAATCAGATGTCTGCCTGGACGACATTGACATTGTGCTCTTTATGATGGCAGGAGATAAGTCACAGGGTGCCCCTGGGAAAGTTTATCACCCGGGCAGGAGTTCAAAGGTTAAGGTAATACTAGTTTATTTCTGCGTGTGCATGCTGAGAGAGCTGAGTGTTGCAGACGATCAGTAAAGGTGTCATTGTCCTCTCTGAACAACACTGGTGTGCTTCTTCTTCTTCTTCTTCTTCTTCTTCTTCTTCTTCTTCTTCTTCTTCTTCTTCTTCTTCTTCTTCTTCTTCTTCGTAATTCTTCTTTTCTCGCAATTCTTCTTTGCAATTCTTCTTCTTTGCAAATCTTTTTCTTCATCGCAATTCTTTTTCTTCCTCGCAATCCTTCGCTTTTCGCAATTCTTCTTCTTTGCAATTCTTCTTACTTTTGCTGTTGCGCTTATTATTTGTTATTGTTGTTGTCCGTTTTCTTCTTCTTCTTCTTCTTCTTCTTCTTCTTCTTCTTCTTCTTCTTCTTCTTCTTCTTCTTCTTCGTAATTCTTCTTCTTCTTCGAACGCTCATAGAGCAACTATATTGTTATAATTGTCATGTGAGGGAAAATGCTTCGCGCTGCTGTTAAGCGCCTGACAAGTCAGCAAGGGAGAGAACTGTCATCCTTTAAGTCTTCTACAAAAAAGGCAGGGAAATGAACCAAGGAGGCTGAAAACAGACAAGAAGGGGGTGACTGGAAGAAAAGAAACAAAGCAGAAACAAAGAGGGGGGAAGAAAGGAAGGAATTTCTAGACCAGAATTTTCAGAAGGCGGGAATGTTGTTCATACTGACAGCCCCCCGGCATCCCCATGGGGAATGTGACCTGTGTGACGCCCTGTCTTTGGAGTTGTGATGGAGGCCTGGCCTGGCCATGGCTGGCTAGACTGCTGCTGGCCAGACTACAGGAAAGATCCGGTCATTCCACCATGGCCTCTACCTCGATGGACACTATGACATCAGCGCTCAGAGGTAAACACGGCTGTATTTCGCCAGATGGAACTGAAGCTGACTGGACGCTTGACACATCCACTGCTGTGATGGACCCTCAGAAGTAAACCAAAGACGCTATACCCAAGTGGTTCAGACCGTGTGACTGATAATCCCCCTGGGTTTATGAAGTCATGAGTTCAAAACGCGGCGCCGTTTTGTGAATAAATGAAGGTGATTTTTTTGACGATCTTCCAGTCAACCTCTAATGCAGATTTTCCAGTGCCTTATTTTCCCTGATGAAAATCCAAAATCGAAACGCAGCTACCTCCGTTGTGAGCAAAAAAAAAGGCCCTATCAAAAACGCAAAATCGTGCCATTGGTGAACCTTGATACTCAAGCCAAGGACCCAAAACAAAAAAGAAAAAGAAAAAAGAAACCTCTGACACCAAGTGCTCAGAAGTAAACACAGCACTTCACCACGATGGTAGGGAAGCTGGAGGGAAACCTCTAAGAGGGGCAGGGCAGTGCTGTGATGGCGCTGTCAGAGGTAAACAAACCACTCCACACCGCCATGCTACTTCAGCTGGTGGAGTGACGGACAGCGAGGACACCCCAGAGAGGAGGGGACCAGCAGAAGAGCAGTCAGTGTGTCAGGCCATGGGGTCATTGGCCTACCTCCCCCCCCCCCTTCTATGGTTTTTATATCACTATTCAGGGGCAATGACACTGGTTACGGAGTATAGGTACTGCTGGTATGAAGCCCGGGCTGGCTGCGGTAAGATCAGTTTGTTTTGGAGGAAGAGGAAAGTTAGCGTAGAGTAGTACTGACAGTGATATTTCCTAGCTCGCATGGCCAGCATGGTTTATCATGGTGAAAATAGAATTTATATCAGCACAGGCCTACAGAAGTGCACGCTCATGCATTCACACATATCCATACACATGTGAATGAACGCAAATATGCATGATGATTATTACGTTGTATGCATGCACACATACATGGAAGCATATATACTGAATCATGGACGATTCTTTTGTTTGCAGGCAGACGAATACTCACAATGACAAAACTAACGACAACACAAACGCATGCTTGCATACACACACACTCACACACACATACACACACACCGCGCGCGCGCGGCGCGCGCGCGCGCGCAGAGTTAAAAAGAATCCCAGAAAGAAGATACACATGAGCTTTAAACCAACAAGAGCTGATGCACGTGTTGTATAGCAATCATGTAATATATAATATAATATAATATATAATAATAATAAATATAATAAATATAACAATAATGAATACAATAATAATATAATAATAATAAATAATAATATATAATAAAACATAAAAAAATATATTAATAATATATATATAATGGGCGCTATATATCATGAGAACATCGCAGTGTGGTCTAATTAAAACCTGTGAGCGGTTCGTATCGGGGTGGTAAACGTCTGCAGATTCGTGCGGTAAATGATATTTATGCGCTCTTTTAGAGGCATTACGTTGACGTGTTGTTGCGAAGTGTAAGCGCGCGTAATTCTACTTTACAAGTGGTCGCGCAGGATGGAAGAATTGGGCATGATGGCGTCAAATAGGTCGTACCATGTGCTCGGGGCGGACAGCAGGGTGGTGGTGGCGGGTAATGATTATCCCATGCGTGGAACAGCACGCAGGTTGTGGACTAATTTTAGATCAAAACCTGTGAATTGTAGCGAGTCTGTATCGTCGGGTGTTGTCGAAAACGTCCTGATGCACTTGCCGAGCGGTAATGCAGTATTTATGAGCCCTTCAGGGCAACATTACCCACTAATCATGACGATATAATATCTATGACAGAAGTATTAACAAGCACCAACAAATACTGCACTCTATTACATAATAATAATAAAAATAATAATAATAATAATAACAACAATAATAATAATGATGATGATGATGATGATGATAATAATAATACATGGAATTTGTATAGCGCTATATCTTGCAAAAACAAATCAAAGCACTTGCATTCGACCTACACAACACACAATCAGCAACAATTTACAGTTTTGACAAATTCGATTGTACACACACACACACACACACACTCGCACGCGCACACGCACGCACGCACGCACGCACGCAGCACACGCGCGCACGCACATACACCTACAAACGTTATGCACTTTGGCAGGTGGATGTTGAAGGCAGGGATAGGTAAGAGATGGAAGCGGAAGGAGAAAACTTAGGTTTGAAATAAGTGTGTCTTGAGGTTGGATTTAAAAGTGCCATAAGTAGGCTTTTGTCGGAGGGAGAGAGGAAGGTCATTCCACATCGATGGACCAGAAACAGAGAAAGAGCGGCGGCCAACGGTAGATAGGTTGAATCTGGGTATTCTTAAGGACAAAGTATTTGCCGACGAGCGGAGGGAGCGAGAAGGTGTGTACAAGTGAAGACATTCACAGAGGTAGGAGGGTGCAGTATTGTGGAGACATTTGTAACAGAGGGTATTGATCTTGTAGTTTACTCTCTGTGGTACGGGCAGCCAATGGAGAGATTGCAAGAGAGGGGTAATGTGCTCAGATTTTTTCTTTCTGAGGACCAGACGAGCTGCAGAGTTTTGTATACGTTGAAGGGAGTGGATGGATGATGCTGGCAGACCAGCCAAAAGAGAATTGCAATAGTCCAGACGTGAGAGAATAAGAGAAGTGACAAGTTTGGAAGTTGCATCAGTGGACAGGTACTTTCGAACTGCGCTAATATGCCGTAGTTGATAGTAGCATGACTAACAGGTTTGGGTAATGAATTTTGGCATGGAGAGAGTGTTGTCGACAACGACTCCTAGATCCTTCACAGAAATGGATAGTGGAACTGACGTATTGCCGAATTCTATTGAAGTTGTTGGAATGGAGGAGAGTTTGTGTTTGGTGCCTACAAGCATGGCTTCGGTTTTATCTGCATTTTGTTGTAATTTGTTTTGTATCATCCAGTGTTGGATATCTTGAAGGCAGCTGGTCATATTTGTCAAGAGAGAAGGAAGATTTTCAGGTGTGTCACTGCTTTGAATCTGAGAGTCGTCAGCATAAAAGTGATAATTGATATGATGACGGTCTATTATATGTGACAGTGGAGCAGTATAGAGGGTAAAAAGAAGAGGGCCCAGAACTGATCCCTGAGGGACACCACATTCCAGTTTGGCAGGTGCTGATTGAATCTTGTTTACTGTAACTGTATGGACTCGGTCTGCAAGGTATGAAGCGAACCAGGTGAGGGCTGTGCCTTTAACGCCCAACATGTTCTGGAGACGGGAGAGGAGAATTGAATGGTCTATAGTGTCAAAGGCAGGAGATAAGTCAAGAAGAGTAAGAAGGGGGATTTTCCCTGAGTCAGAAGCATGGAGAAGCATGTTCAGAGTATGAACCAGGGTGGTTTCAGTGCTGTGGTTGACGCGATAGGCAGACTGAAAAGGGGGAAAGAGATTATTGGAAAGAAGATGGCTATTGCGTTGTTTCAGAACAACTTTTTCAAGGACTTTAGAGATAAAAGGCAGATTAGAGACGGGTCTATAGTTCTTCAGGATGTTAGGATCGAGGTCGTTCTTTTTGAGCAGAGGTGTGACTATCGCAGTTTTGAGAGCTGATGGAAAATTTCCAGAAAGAAGAGACGAGTTTACTATTTTTGTGATAGTAGGTATAAGCTGTGGAATGCATTGAATGAAAAGAGAAGCAGGTACAGGATCGAGATCGCACGATTTTATTGTCATTTCTTTCTGAATGTTCTTGATTTCTTTATCGCTTGTTGGGTGAAAGACAAGAAGAGGAGTGCCAGTCAATTGGGGATCAGGAGGTGCAGGTTGGAAAGAAGTCTGATCCAGTTTGGAGCGGATGTTGCGGACTTTGTCAGAGAAGAATGAAGAGAATATACCAGGAAGTTCAGAGTGGCTGTGGACAGTAGACAGAGGGCTAGCCTTTGCAGATCCAAGGAGAGTTGAGGTGAGGGAAAAAAGAGATTTCATGGATGTGGCATCGAGAACTTGAGCAGAATAATAGTTTGTCTTCGCTGAGTGGATTAAAGTTTTGACTTTGTTGATTTGTTTGTGAAAGAGCTGTTTGTTTATTTCAGTTTTTGTTTTTCGCCATTTTCGCTCAAGTTGTCGGCGTTTGCGCTTTGCAGCCAGTATGTCGTGATTATACCATGGGGCACAGGGCCTATCCGGCAGAACAACATCAGTGGGAGGTGCGTGCTCATCGAGCAGTTGGCTTAAAACAGTGTTGTAACGTACGGAAGGGTCAGTGTGTTCAGGGGGTTTAGATAGGTGTTGGGCAGCTTGAGAAGAGAAGGTTTGAATATCAATTGCCTTGAGATTGCAACGGGTGACGCGCTTTTTCTTTTTGATAGGCCTAGTGATGTTGAGAGAGAAGAGAATGGCAGAACGAGAGCTAGAGCTAGAGCTCATGACACTCTAGCTCATGACACTCTAGCTCATGACACTCTAGCTCATGACACTCTAGCCATGACACTCTAGCTCATGAGCTAGAGCTAGAGATCATGAGAGCCAGAGCTGATGACACCAGTGTTGAAATAGCCAATCAGTGCCAGAGCTGATGACACCAGTATTGTAATAGCCAATCAGTGCCAGAGCTGATGACACCAGTGTTGTAATAGCCAATCAGTGCCAGAGCTGATGACACCAGTGTTGTAATAGCCAATCAGTGCCAGAGCTGATGACACCAGTGTTGTAATAGCCAATCAGTGCCAGAGCTGATGACACCAGTGTTGTAATAGCCAATCAGTGCCAGAGCTGATGACACCAATGTTGTAATATCCAATCAGAACTACAGCTATTGACACCAGTGTTGTAATAGCCAATCAGAACTACAGCTATTGACACCAGTGTTGTAATAGCCGATCAGTGCTAGAGCTGATGACACCAGTGTTGTAATAGCCAATCAGTGCCAGAGCTGATGACACCAGTGTTGTAATAGCCGATCAGTGTTAGAGCTGATGACACCAGTCTTCTGTTAGCTGATCAGAACTACAGCTATTGACACCAGTGTGTGACAGACAATCAGCCACTGACACCACTGTTGTGACAGCCAATCAATACTAAACCTGATGACACCAATGTTGTCATAGCTAATCCTCCACTGACACCCGTGTTATGTTAGCCAATCAGCCAGTGATGTGACAGCCTATCAGTACTGGAGCTGATGACACCAGAGTGTGATAGCTAATCAGTACCGGAGCTGATGACACCAGAGTGTGATAGCCAATCAGGAGAGCAAGAAGTGTGTCAGGCCATAGGTCATTGGCCTCCCAGTGTGATGGCACACAGACCTGTGATACTTGCTGTGCATGTGGTGTATATGTAGGAAGCACTCTGAGGGGTGTAGGCTGAAGGAAGGAAGGAGCCTCCATTAGCTTTGAAAGCCAAGAAGCGTGATGGTGTTGCAGGGAGACTTCGGGCAGGCAAGCATGGACCGCAACTAAGTGTATGCACAGGGTTACATCTATGCCCTCTCTCTCTCTCTCTCTCTCTCTCTCTCTCTCTCTCTCCTCTCTCTCTCTCTCTCTCTCTCTCTCTCTCTCTCTCTCTCTCTCTCTCTCTCTCTCTCAGAACTAGAAGACTAGCAGTATACCAGGACCATCTATCATCTACCCGTATGCCAATTTCATGATGGCGTTCCACAGGGATCAGTCCTAGGTCCCATCTTCTTTTCAGTTAATGTAAATGGTTTGGCACTTAGTGTATCAAATAATACTTTGAATTATTTCCTGATGACACCACAATTCAAAATAAAGCTAAAGATGCCGGCATTATATGCATTGAATTACAAAAAGATATTGGTTGAACAATCTTCTCGAAAGGCGCCTTATTTTACTTTATTTTATTTATGTACTTTTTTTGGGGGGGGGGAGGTGTATGCGCCCACGCTCATGCCTGTGCGCTCGTATTTCTATGCGCATTTGTGTGTGTGTGTGTGTGTGTGTGTGTGTGTGTGTGTGTGTGTGTGTGTGTGTGTGTGTGTGTGTGTGTGTGTGTGTGTGTGCATGCATGTGGCGACGGTCTTGAAATTTGCTGTGGTGCATCATATTCTATATTATCATTATTGTTATGTGTACCCCTATGTCTCATTTCGTACACTTTACAAGATATTTTTTCCGACAAACTCGCATTATTCAAGTTAGGCTGTCCTCTTCGGGGCTGTGGTGTCGCCACAAGAACGGCGCTATGCACATAAAAGATTCTAGTAAAGTGTGCATGCATACTGTAGAGCACTCTCTTGGTGCCGTGGGCTCTGTTACTGTGCACAACTCGGGGCAGACGGGCTCAAACGGGCTCTTTGTCACCTCTTCTCCAAATGCGCCTTATTGCTGGGGGATGTGTTTGCCCGCACATGCATGAGCGCGCTCGTGTGTGTGTGTGTGTGTGTGTGTGTGTGTGTGTGTGTGTGTGTGTGTGTGTGTGTGTTTGTGTGTGTGTGTGTGTTTTGTGTGTGTGTGTGTTTGTGTGTGTGTGTTTGTGTGTGTGTGTGTGTATGTGTGTGTGTGTGTGTGTGTGTGTGTGTATGTATGTGTGTGCGCGCGCGCATGTGGCAGCGGCCCTGCATTTTTCTGTGGAGCATCATATTGTATATGATAATTGTTGCTATTTGTAATACTACGTACTACTGCAAACACTGTGCCAGCTTTTGTTCCAACAAATTTGCTATATTCAAGCAAGGCTGCCCTCTCTGGGGCTGTGGTGTCGCCACAAGACCGGCGCCACCCATATCAAAGGTACTTAAACATGTAATTGCATACAGCAAATCCCTCTCTCGCTCCTGTGGGTTCTGTTACTGTGCAAAAGAAGGGGCACAATGGGACTCAAACCAGCCCTTTCTCACATCTTCTCGAAATCGTGCGTCTTATTCTTTTGGAGCATGTATGCGTGCGTGCATGCGTGCGCGCGCTCGTGATCATGTGTGTGTTTTGTATGTGCTCATGTGTTGGCGGCCTTGACTTTTGCTGTGGTGCATCATATCATAATTTTATATCAACATTGTTATCATATCTACTACTAACATATTCCTATCTACACTACCAGATTTCGTCCCGACACCCTTGTATGGAAGCTAGGCTGCCCTGCATTTCTTGGTGCCGTGCGCTCTTTACTGTGCAAAATTCGGGTTGGGACGGGACTCAACCCGGTCCTTTGTCACATCTTCTCGATCTGCGCGTAATTTAAGGGGGGGGGGGGGGGGGGGGGGCGTATGCGCACGCGCATCTATGAGCGCACTTGTGCTTGTGTCTGCAATTTCTTATATATGTGAATGCGGCAGTTACCCTGCTTTTTGATGTGGTGCATCATATTGTATTATTATTATTATTATAGTAGTAGTAGTAGTAGTAGTAGTAGTAGTAGTAGTAGTAGTAGTAGTGATATGTGCACTACTACGTATCACTCCGTACACTGTACCACCTTTCATTTCGACAAACTTGCTTTATTCAAGCCAGGCCGTCTTCTTCGGTGTTGTAGTATCGCCACAAGACCTGCACAACGCAAACCAAAGATGCTAATAAAGTGTGGTATGCATACAACAGAACACTCTCTAGGTGTCTTGGGCTCTGTTACTGTGCAAAAGTCGGGATAGGACAGGACTCAACCCGGTTTTGTTACATCCTCTCGAAATACTCCTTATTATTTGGGGTGTCTGTATACCCACTTATTTTTTCATATTTTTATATTTTATTCTTTTATATCGAGGATGATGGGATAAGCATTCATTTGCTTGTTTTCATCCAGTCCCCGTGTGTATGCAGTTGAGTAAATCTTGTCATCTGTTCCCACCGGCACACGGTGGCCTACTCTTACGAAAAGTGGAACAGGATTTAACGCATGCGCAAGATGTTCTGCGTGCGTTCGCACACGGGGCCTCGGTTTATAATCTCATCCGAAAGACTTTTGGGGAGCGTGGAGTCAGCACTGATGTTAATTACAGGGGAAAAATCCCCTCCAACGGGAATCGAACTCGGGTCAGCAAATTGCCAGCGCAATGTTCTGACCACTAGGCTATCCCGACCCCCCACGCACAAATGTGTGTGTGTGTGTGTGTGTGTGTGTGTGTGTGTGTGTGTGTGTGTGTGTGTGTGTGTGTGTGTGTCTGTCTGTCTGTCTGTCTGTCTGTCTGCGCGCGCGCGCGCACGCGTGTGTGTGTGTTTTCATGTGGCCCTAAACTTTGCTGTGGTGAATCATTTTGTATATTATCATTATTGTCACAGGTACTACTTCGTTTTATTGCGTACACTGTACCAGCTTTCGTTCTGACAAACTTTGAATTTAAAAAAAAATCATTAACTTTTTCATTTACCGACGATTAAGAACAAACGTTTCTCAACATTAAAACCCGTTCCGCCTTTTGGAAGTGTAGGCCATTGTGTTCCAATGAGAAAGGATGACAAACTTTACAAAACTACATGTATAGGGATACTGGATGTAAAAATGCACATGGTTGCTTATTCTGTTATCTTCGAAATAAAAGACTTCAAACAAAAATCTAAACCGAAACTCACTCAATATAATTAACCTACAGTTCGACAAACACACAGACTAAATGGTGCCCAAACCGATTTCTTTAAACGAAAATGGTTGCTACAGAAAGCTACAATTAACACAAAAAGATCCGATCACCCCCCCCCCCCCCCCCCCCCCCCCATCCTAAAAACTGTTAAGCTTGAAATGTGCAAAGAATATAACCACGGAAGTTTCACATACACACACGCACACATGCACGCACGGAAGAACGCACGCATGCACGCGCGCGCGTGCACGCACGCACGCCCGTACGACGTTCCGTCTCACGTCATAGTAATATATTTATGGAAACAACTTAAGATATTCTGATGCCCTGTGCCCTATATCCATCGAGATTAGGGGGCAAGGGTGGGGGTGTCAACGCGCTACATTGTGACAAGGCATATTGGGAGTGATGCACTATTTATTTTTTATTTTATTTTATTTTATACCACTTTATGTCACAGCAGATTTCTCTGCGTGAAATTCGGGCTGCTCTCCCCGGGAAGAGCGCGTCGCCACAAGTGCAGCGCCTACCCATCATTTTTTTTCTCCTCAGGGATGGTGTCTAAACACGACATCTATGTGCATGCTGGGTTTTTTAAATAATGATTTTGTCATCCACTCCTATCGGCACACAATGGCCTGCTCTTCCGAAAGGCGGACCGGGGTTTTAACGTGTGTGCAAGATGTTCTGCGTGCGTTCGCACATTGGACCTTGGTTTGTAGTCTCATCCGAATGACTGACATTCAGTTCGATTTTTTCGTCAAACTAGGAAGAAAGGGCGAGGCTGGGTACGAACCCAGAACCTCACGGTTCACTTTTTGGCAGGCGAACGTCTTAACCATCCTGCCACCTTCCTTCCTAGTTGTTGTAGGCATGCATATGCGCACTTAGACAGACAGACAGACAGACAGACAGACAGACAGACAGACAGACAGACAGACAGACAGACAGAGCAGAGGAGAGAGAGAGAGAGAAGAGAGAGAGAGAGAGAGAGAGAGAGAGAGAGAGAGAGAGAGAGAGAGAGAGAGAGAGAGAGAGAGAGAGAGAAGGAACATGTACACCTACCCAAACCACACACATGTGCGCGCACGCATGCAAGTACGCATACAGACAAACACTGGAAATGTATATAATCAGAAAATAGCGATCACAAAAAGACTCAAATGCAGTATTTTTGTTTACTCAACTGCACTTTCTCCTTTAAACAACAAACAAAAAACTATTGTTAGGCACACACATTAACAGTCTGGCTAACGAACATGTGAGAGGAAAATATTTATCTCACACGCACACACACACAACACACACACACACACACACACACACACACATACACACGCGCGCGCGCGCGCGCGCGCGCGCGCGCGCACGCCACGCACACGCACATACTTTATGTTGTATTTTATTTCGTTTCTAAAGGCCTCAGTTGCATGCAGATCGTGGAGCAACCATCTTTTTGTTGTTTTATTTCTTTATTAGTTTCTTTTCTTTTTCGTGTGGGTGATCTACACTTCTTCATTGGCCGAAAAAAACCCAAGTTACTAAATTTTCGGTTTTAAAAATATTACACAAAGTCCAATTCGCACATAAAAAAAAATCTACATGTAGAAGAAAAGATATCGCCGATAATAAAAAAACAATACTTAGAAAGTATCAAATTACTCGCGAGTCTAAAAGAAAAAATATATAATAGCCTGTATTTGTTGAAGCAATCTACTTTATTTCAAGTCTAAAACTATCAAAAAACCCTGATTCTAAACTATGCAAAGGCGCATCAATAAAAATCAACTGTCATTTCACATGTGCTTTGTCAAACGCGCGCGCATATCAGAACACCAAAACTGTTGGACAATACAAAAGCAGGGCAAATTACTAAAACTGTATCCTGAATTAAAAAAAAAACACGGTCTAATATCAACAGGCATATCAATCCCAGACAACGATATTAATCTACAATCAAAGACGTGTCAAGTTTCTGGGAATTTGTTTTGGAAAAGATAGATTATATCTGAATGTTAAAAATATATTTAAAAGTACATTGGCTTCTATTTTAAAAAACTATTTCAAAATGAGAGATGAACTTGCAGCACCATCAGCATCCAAAATCATCACTAGCATTCTGATAGCTTTAAGCAATCACCGCAATCAGAATTATATATATATATATATATATATATATATATATATATATATATATATATATTATCTTCTCTTTCTATCTCTCATTCTCTCTCTCTCTCTCTTTTTGGGGGGCCTCAGTTGCATGCAGATCATGGAGCACCATCTTTTAAAATCATTTTGGTGGGTGCTTCACACGTCTCTCTTCATTGGCCAAATAAAAAAACACTCAAAGCAACAAGAAGAAAAAAAGAAAAAAGCTACCCTTTCCCTTCCCATCTCTTTCCTATCATCCTTGAACCTAAATTAGTATTTCTCATCTTACCTAGGTCCGGAGCACTAACTGCCCCTGTGTGAATTGCTGCCTGTGTCTATTCATGTTCAGCGGCGGTGAACAGTCGGCTGGGTTTATTGATGCTCTAGTGTGTGCTGCTGCTGCATGTGTTTCTACAGTATAAGCAAGTGATTTACATGCGTCCGGGTTTATTTTTGCTCTAGTGTATGTGTGGTTGTGTTAAGTTTTTATCCTTTTATTCTATTTTTCTTACCTTTGCTGCACACTTTCCTGACATAATTATATGCCTGTTTTTCCTGGGCCTATTTTTTCAGGGGGGTAGGTGTACTCTTACTTGTATTCATTTCACAACCTTTTGCTCTCGAAATTCATCCAGTATGTATTGCAGTATGGTCACTACAAGTAAAGGTGACTATTTTCTGACCTAACATCAGCTGTGACAGGCCTCTACCAACCAAAGTTTATGTTTAAACATAACTGAAAGCACTCAGGGAAAAATAGAACTAGAGACGACCTGATATTAGGGACCGTGTATAACAAGGTTCATGAAGGGACTATGAACTACATGCATAAGGACACAAATTTCATTTGAATTCACAAACAAAAACCAGTGCTTAAAAGCTCTATGGAGTATTGCAAACACTCAAAAGTCATTTTAGCTTATATCAAGTACCATATGAGGATTTTTTTTTACATCTTTATAATACTACCACCAGAATAAAACGAGTGGAAACGCGTAGATTATAGCTAATGGACCTATCAAAACTATGTGGGAACCCAAACACTTTTCAACAGATTGATGAAATAGAAAGAAAAGCTTTCTTACAAATGATCATTTATAGCATTGTGAAAACTTTTGGAATTGAAAAAAAATCCCCGATATCAATAATCAGTGCAAAGAGAAAAACTGTATACTTTGATAACAACTAATCAATATGAAGGGAAGAACTTTATACTTTGATAACAGCTAACTCAATATGAAGGGAAGAACTTTATACTTTGATAACAGCTAACTCAATATGAAGGGAAGAACTTTATACTTTGATAACAGCTAACTCAATATGAAGGGAAGAACTTTATACTTTGATAACAGCTAACTCAATATGAAGGGAAGAACTTTATACTTTGATAACAGCTAACTCAATATGAAGGGAAGAACTTTATACTTTGATAACAGCTAACTCAATATGAAGGGAAAGACTGTTATACTTTGATAACTAATCAAAATTAAGGGAAGAATTTATACTCTGATAACAGCTAACTCAATATGAAGAGAAGAACTTTAAACTTTGATAACAGCTAACTCAATAGGAAGGGAAGAACTTTAAACTTTGATAACAGCTAACTCAATAGGAAGGGAAGAACTGCATGCTTCGACAGCAGTACATTGTATGTGAAGGAAAAAACTTTACACTTTGATGCCAGCTAATTCAACACGAGGAAAACACTCCATACTTTGGTTGAAAAAACAAGTTCAATACAAAGACAACCTTTTTGATACCAAATAACTCAATATGACGGAAAGATGCTTCCTACCTTGATACCAAGGAAATCAATCTTAGGGAAAAAGTTTTACATTTTGGTACCAACTAAATCAGTTTGTATTGATAAAAACCAGTTTCATATTAAAAACATGATTATATACCTTGATACCAACTCGATTTAAAAGAATGACATGCTATGACGACTTCAATAAAATGGAGACAAAAGCTTAATGCGCAGACACTAGTTCAACATGAAAAAGAAAGCCCTTATAACTGTGGTACCAGCTCATTCACCATGAAGAAAGAACTTTACGCTTTGATAGAACTGACTATATAAAGAGAAGAGCCTGTTAACACCGACTGATGAATATGAAGGGGTTAACTTTATACTCGGATACAAAAAAACAAAGAAATGTTAAAGGGGGAACTCTGTTCTTTGGTAATAACTGAAGAAAACTTTACAGTTTGATAACTGTCTTGATACCAAGCTTAGAATTTTACTCTTTGACCCAACGGGTTCAATAGCAAGGGGGTAATTCTATTCTTTGACACCAACTTATTTCATAGAGAGAAAAAAAACACTTTGTGACAAGTCAAGAGGGAGGAAAGAGATCTACACTAAGCAGCTAAGTGACTCAATGTGGAAGAAAAAAACACCCTGTATACCCCACAACTAGTAGAATTTGACGCCAAAACTACATGTCACATTATGGAGGTAAAACCCAGTGTTACCTCCCCTACAGCAAGCACTTTTTCCAGAATTGCCATTATTTTCAAAAGCTTCATTTAGACTAGACTGGCTTTTTTCTGTTGCTGATGTTATCTCATAGTCCCAGCGGAGATATCCGATTTATGGACTGTGGTCGCAAGTCATCCTTCTTCGGTGCTGTGGGCCACTAAAATTAGCATAATTCTTGATGCAACAGTGCTATGCCGGCATAACGATGCTATAACTATCATTACTTATTTTCCCGCATATCATCTCTCTTTTGCAAAGCCCTCTTCTATCACGGTATTCTCGGAATAAAACATTTCCAAGCGGTCAGTACCCCCACACCCCTCTTTCCCTGTGCTGCTGTTCCCTTATACAGCTGTGTCCCCATACCGCAGAACTGAGTCAGAGTTAAGGAATCCGTGTCAAAGAGTTAACTGTTAGGATCAACATAGTGAAGTGTTAGGGTTTGCGGCATGGGGCAAGAACTAGGGTTAGAGTGGAGTGTTGACAGCTCCAGGGAACAGCACTACAGGAAAAAGGTATCGGGGAAAAGGACTGCTCTTTATGAAACATCTTGCACTCGGCTTGTGCATCATTTCTCTCTTAAGCTGATCTCCGCAAAGTCAAGGTAAAATAATCTGTTTCTGTGGCATAGGCAATGCTATGCCAGTAATGACTATGGTAAACATTTGCAACACAACAAATGTCTGAATCTGGGTGTACATTTCCAGAAGTTCTGGTTACGTTTCCGTTTTGTACGAGTACTTTTGATCGGAAATTAGATTAAGAATTTTTCTGCATTTTTGGCGCAAAACAAAACATGATGTAAGCCAGTAAAAGCTTTGTTGGACCAATGGTCTTTCAAAAGTAATTTAAATTTACAAATTTCTTCCGCGCTTGCTTGCTTGCTTGTGTGTGTGTGGTGTGTGTGTGTGTGTGTGTGTGTGTGTGTGTGTTGTGTGTGTGCGCGCGCGTGTGTGTGTGTGTGAGAGTTGGGGTTTGGGACCTAATCATAACCCTTAGTCAGTATAAGAAAAATGCCATCTTACAAGGTGGGATATGAAGAAAATTTCTGTTTTACGTTGGAACCGAAAAATTAGATAATAAAAGAACTTATTGTAACATTAGCAAAATATCCAAAAAAAGAACTTACTAGTTGGGAACTATTTCAACGTAGAGGATGATCTTTATACCTCAACATCTTTCGTACCATCTAAAGAGGTGAAGTACAGAGAACTTTATGCTTGGATTGCAGTAACTCGATACAAAAGATTATTTTATAATTTTGACACAAACTAATTCCATATAAAAAGAATCTTATAAATCTGTACCAACGAACATTATGAACGAAAGAAACTTTAAGCTCGGACACCAGATAACTCCACGTAAAAACCTACGTTATGATTTGATACTAACATTCCACATGAAGGGAAGACTATTATATCTTCACAGAAACAAACTGAATAGAAAGGGAAAACTATATACTTTAAAAGCAACTAGCTCAATGTAAAATAAATGGCTTTGGACTTTCTTACCAACTTAATAATACGAAAGAAGGAAATTTATACTTCCATACCAAATAACTCATGTAGAAAAATAAGTGTTCAATGAAAAAACAACCTGGATACAAAATAGTCTGAAAGAAAGAACAGTGCACCTTGATTCCTTCTTCGCCAATATGAATGTCAGAACTGTGTACCTTGCTACCAACTTCTTCAATGTGGATACAAAAACACTCTTTAAGGCTAACCAATGGGACGGGAAAAAACTATGCCTTGTAATACCAAATTTAATATGAGGGCGACGAGTTTGTATTTTGACTCCAACTAAACATGAAGGAAATAAACCTTCTGCCTAGATACCAACTAGCGGAACATGACAATTTAATAGCTTTACATTTTACATTAACGACCTCAGTACAAAGGAAAGAGACTTCATCCTTTGTTCACTACTGGCTCAATATGAAGGGAAAAACTTAACATAGGAACACCAGCTTTGCAGGGGGTTAAGAAAATGGCAGAAGCAGGACTACTTAATATGGATGAATTCAAAATGGAAGGAAAAAATATTTTGATTATAATTAGCTTGATAAAGTAACCCATTTCGGAACTGCCGTGAATTTGCCGTAATTTATTTTTTACTTGTCCTTACAACTAACTAGGATGTGATTAATGCAGGAAAGAAAGCAGGCAGAGCAGACTGCTTTGAGGGCTGTGTTTCCCCTGACAGTTTAAAACAAACCCAGACTATTGTGTGTATTGTGGATTATGTAATAAGATGAATGCTTATTCCATTGTCCTCGAAACACACAGACACACACACATCTGCCTTGAAAAGGAGAAGTGGAGCTTTGATCTCTGTCCAGATGTTCTGTAGTGGTGTCTTCCCTGCTGTAATAGTACGTGGTGTTTTCCGTAGTGTAGGGTAGTCTTCCGTGGTGTAGCGTAGTCTTCTGTAGTGCAACGTAGTCTTCCATGGTACTGTTTTCTGTGGTGTAGTGTAATCTTTCATGGTGTAGCGTACTTCCATGGTGTAGCATAGTCTTCCTTGGTGTAGCGTAGTCTTCCGTGGTGTAGCATAGTCTTCTGTGGTGTAGCGTAGTCTTCCGTGGTGTAGCGTAGTTTTTCATAGCTGTGTTTCCTCTAGTATAGCGTAGTTTTTCATGATGTTTCATGTGGTGTAGCGTAGCTTCCATGGCGTTTTCTGTGGTGTGGTGAATTCTTCTATTGTGTCCTTTACCGTGGTGTAGCGAAGTTTTCCATGGTGTTCTTTCCCATGGTGTAGCGTAGTCTTACTGTGTTGTCGTATAGTCTTCCGTGGTGTAGCGTAGTCTTCCTGTGACGTCGCGTAGTCTGTGGTGTGGCGTGGTCTTCCTTGGTGTAGCGTAGTCTTCCTTGGTGTCGTGTAGTCTTCCTTGGTGTCGTGTAGTCTTCCTTGGTGTTGTGTAGTCTTCCTTGGTGTCGTGTAATCTTCCTTGGTGTCGTGTAGTCTTCCTGTATTGTTGCGTAGTCTTCCTTGGTGTCGCGTAGTCTTCCTGTATTGTCGCGTAGTCTTCCTTGGTGTCGTGTAGTCTTCCTTGGTGTCGTGTAGTCTTCCTGTATTGTCGCTTAGTCTTCCTGTATTGTAGCATAGTCTTCATTGGTGTAGCATAGTCTTCATTGGTGTAGCATAGTCTTTCTTGGTGTCGCATAGTCTTCCTTGGTGTCGTGTAGTCTTCCTGTGTTGTCGAGTAGTCTTCCTTGGTGTCATGTAGTCTTCCTGTATTGTCGCGTAGTCTTCCTTGGTGTAGCGTTGTCTTCTGTGGTGTCATAGTCTTCCTTGTGTAGTTTTCTTCCCTTTTTGGTGGGAGCCCCGTTTAGTCCTTCCCGTGGTTTTCGGTAGTCTTCTGTGGTGTTCTATTCCGAGGTGCAGTCTAGTTTTCCTTGGAGTTGTTTCCAGAGGTATAGTGTAGTCTCCAAGGTATTGCTTTCCATGATGTAGCGTAGTCATCCATGATGTCGCGTAGTTTCCGTGTGCAGCGACTTTCCGGGATTGTTTTCCGGGGGGTTTTCAAAGCGTAGTCTGTCCGGGATGTTTTCCGTGGTGTAGCGTAGTCGTACGGGAGTTTTTCCGGGTGTAGCGTAGCGTCACGGGAGTGTTTTCCCTGGGGTAGCGTAGTCTGTCACGGGAGTGTTTTCCTGGGGTAGCGTAGTCTTCTATGGGAAATGGGTGTGCGGGTTTTCCGGGGGGTATCATCCATGGGGGAGCTTTTTGTGCTCGGTCTTCACTG
>CM060330.1:59493076-59498076 GCA_030674155.1 Stramonita haemastoma
AAGCCTGAAGAGCGGAGTGCTGATCTTCCTCCCTCAGGGGATGCTGCTGCAGGCATCTCTCATGCCGAAGTCTGTCTGGTCCTCCCTGTTGCACACCAGCTCCTCCTGTGGTGTCTGATGTCGGCCTCCCTCCCCTGTGCCTTGTGGACTTGGTGTGTTCAGTCCGTCATGGCAGGTCACCTGGCCACCCAGCTTTACCTGAACAAAAGAGCGTAAGATTTTAATGTAGGGGAAAAAGCATACAACGGTGTTAAAAAATATCTCAAATGTGTGAAAAGTTGACACCTATGTTATAATAACGACAGTTTTACTCGTTTCTTTTCGAAAGCAGTTCAGAATTATTCCAGACTGATTTCATAGTTGAATTCAAATCATTTGAAAATTGAATTGAATACCACTTTCAATTACAGCAAATTTGTCGGTGTGAAATTTCGTCTTCTCTCCCAGGCCAGGGGAGAGTATGCCGCCAAAAGAACAGTGCCACTCAAATGTCATGTTTTTATGTTTATATGTTTTCCTATCAAAGCGACTTTTTTCTACAGAATTTTGCAGCACTTTCTTGGTGTCGTAGCTTCTTTTACGTGCGCGGAATGCGTGTTGCATGCAGGACCTTGTACATTATCTGATCCAAAAGACTTGTAGGCAGACCACCACTCACCGTCTAGTGGATGAGTTAACGTTTCCGGCAAAAACGGGGATCAGTCGCTAGACCACCATCCCCCAATCACCAGTAATGGACAACAATAACATCAACGATAGGAGCTGTAGTTTAAGATTCAAATCCTCCAGTCTTATGAATAATGACATGCAGCGTAATTGTATTCAAATAACTATTCATTTATTTACTTCTTGTCCACATTTTTCTGTCAAAAAAAAGCCAAACACAGCTCATAAATGTCGAGTCAAGCAATCTAAACTCTGATGACCAAAACTGTTTCATATGAGCAAGTGTGGGTAGACTTTAATATGAGCTAGGACAACAACACATTAAAACTTGTTCCGCCTTTGGGAAGAGTAGGCCGTTCTGTGCCGGTAGGCATATTTTTTAAAACTATATGTACACAGGTGTGTTTTGCATCATTCCCGAAATCGGAACGCGGTTTCCTTAACTGTCGCATACGCAAAATCTCTTCAGTGAACATCAGAGCACAAGCCAAGGATCGAAAAAATTACATAGATGCTAAAATTCACAAATAATAAGACCACAGGCAAAACCACATCATTCCGTTTAACATTGTTGTCAGTTCTATTATAACATCTAAACTGCTCTGCAAAAACTTTCAGCAAGCAAATGCATGACCATGTCTTTGAACACAAGGTGTCCATTTGCACATGTCGGTGTAAAGATGCCTGCCTGCCATTTGATATAATGATGTTTATCCAAACTTTCTTTCTGTGTCCATTTCCCAATTCTACAGATCTCTCAAAACAGCTGTAGGAGGAAGGGGAGCATCTGGACATCTTTCCCATTTCACGCATTATCACAGGAGTAAGGGTTTACACTTTTTTTTTTTTTTGGCGGGGGATGGTGGAGTTAAGATCTTAATCTCACACTAAAAACGTTTCCATTTCGCTTTAACGTCATGATCAAATATAATCTTATCTAGAAAGTATGGTGCGCGCGCGCGCGCGCGCGCGCGCGGTGTGTGTGTGTGTGTGTGTGTGTGTGTGTGAAGGATGCGCATTCGTGACAGAACTGAACCATTTTTGTTTATGACACAGCTGTGCCATTCAGTTTGCAGTACCACTGATTAGGCCTGGTTGGTTTATGGCACAACTAGACCACATCACCCTTAGCCAAGGTCCTGTTTGTCAATGCACCACATCACTCCCTGCCCTCAACATGAACAGTTCTTTGCAGCAGTTGTCCAGAAATTTTATTTTATTCTTATTTTATTTTATACCACTTTTATGTCACAGCAGATTTCACTGCGTGAAATTCGGGCTGCTCTCCCCAGCGCCTACCCATTATTTTATTTTCCTCAGGGATGGTGTCTAAGCACGACACCTGTGTGCATGGTGGTTTTTTAAAATATAATTTTGTCATCGCTCCTACTGGCAAACGATGGCCTGCTCTTCCGAAAGGCGGAGCGGGGTTAACGTATGCGCAAGATGTTGTGCGTGCGTTCGCACACGGGGCCTCGGTTTATAGTCTCATCTGAATTTATAAAGCAGGGTCCCCCAAATTAAAAAAAAATATCAATCGATACCTAATGGCCTAGTTACTAAGTAGCTACTTCTAACTACACTGTACTTACCAGCACTGTTCTTCAGCATGTCTTTATAAAAAGACAAAGGCAAAAGCGTCGTGTTGATGTTCACAATGCCCCGGTCTTCTTTTCCCAGCTGTTCAAGTGGTCCTCACTGCATGCAGATGTCAGGCCGTTTGAAATGGCGAAAGAAAAAAAAAAGAAAAGTCCAAACTCAACTCACCACCCAACTGCCCTAGCAGACATGATTTGCACGTGCTCGTTGTGTCGCTAAACGTGTTTCCTGCCCCTAACTGGATACCGGTGTAAATGTAACTGGAAATTATTTCATTTGTAACCTGCCGAGCCCATCGTTTTCTATCAATACACTTGAAAAACTGACTGAAACTGATGACCATAAAAATACGATATAGATAATAGCTAAGTGGAGACTGCAGACTCAAAACGAGTACAAGACTTTCTGAGGAAAATCTATTGTTCTACTGATGTGCATGTTCACAAGGAGAATTTCAGATTTAGATGCGTTTGTTTTGCAATGTGCAGTCTGTGCATTGGCAGCCCATCTGGTAAAGGAAAGGAAATGTTTATTAAGTTTCCACAGGAAGTTTCAGAATCGAGGGAGAAGTTCTGGCCCTCTTTGAGCATGTTCACTTTAGGACGATGAACACTTTACGACACAACACACGCACAGCAGCGTTCAGATTCAACGTTTTGTTCAGCTAGTCACAAATGTTTTACGTTTGGGTTTTTGTTAAACAAAAGCTTACTTTGGATAGTGGATGTGTTCGCCACTTTCAGCAATGTTTCTGCTGACTGTCTGACTGTTCTTCTGTCTCTCTTTGTCACAAACCTATCAGAGCACATTATGCATATATATTCTCTCGTGTTTAAGTGTGCGTTTTTGTGTGTGTGCATGTGACTGCAGCCCTGCACTTTGCTGTCGTGCATCATATTGTATATTACCCTTATCATCATGTGTACTACGACGTATTGTTGCGTACACTGTACCAGCTTTCGTTACGACAAACTTGCTGTATTCAAACCAGGCTGCCTTTCTCGGGGCTGTGGTGCAGAAGACAGACACCATGCATATCAAAGATGTAGAAGACAGACACCATGCATATCAAAGATGCTACTATATAAGTGTGTATGCAATACAGTACAGCACTCACTTGGTGCATTGGGCCATGTTACTGTGGAAAAGTCGGGGTAGGAAGAGACCCAAACCGGCCATTTCTGACATCTTTTGGAGATGGCCTGATTGTGTTGTTTGGTTGTTGTTTTTGGGGGGAGGGAGGGGGGTATATATGCACGCTCGCATGTGTGCAAGCGCTTGTGTTTGCGTTTGCGTTTATTTGTATGTGTGCATGTAGCAGCAGCACTGCACTTTGCTGTGATGTATCATACTGTATATCATCAGTGTTATTATGTGAGCCAATACGTATTATTGCGTACACTGTACCAGCTTTCGTTTCGACAGACTTGCTAGTCTATATTCAAGTCAGGTTGCTCTTTTCGGGACTGTGGTGTCGCCACAAGACTGGCACCAAGCATACCAGATATGCTAGCAGAGTGAGTATGCTTAAAGTTGATCACTTAAAATAAAATTGCGTTTGCGTTTGCGTTCACTCTCTTGGTGCTGTGGGCTCTGTTGTGCAAAAGTCGGTGTAGGACGGGACTCAAACCAGATCTTTTTCACATTTTCTCGAAATGCGCCGGATTCTTGGGAGGTGTGTATGCACGCGCGCATGAATGCGCATGCTCCTGTTTGTGTGTTTGATGTGTGTGTATGCATGTGGCGGCGGCCCTGCACTTAGCTGTGGGGTGTCATATCGTATGTTTTCATTACTATTATGATTGTGTACTACTACGTATTACTGAGTACACTGTACCAGCTTTCGTTCCGACAAAATTGCTTTATTCAAACATATGCTAGTAAATTGTGAATGCTTACAGCAGATCACTCTCTTGGTGCCATGAGCTGTGTTACTTGCAAAAGTTGAGGTAGGATAGAATTGAATCTCGCCCTTTGTCACATTTCGAAATGCGCCTGCTTTGTTGTTGTTGTTGGGGGGATATGTCTGCGCCTGCGAATGTGTGTGCACGTTCATGCTTGTGTGTGCAGTTTTTTGTGTTTGTGCTTATGGCAGTGGCCAAGCACTTTGTTGTGGAGCATCATGGTGCAAA
The DNA here is from genome assembly GCA_030674155.1 of Stramonita haemastoma. Lineage (NCBI taxonomy): Eukaryota > Metazoa > Mollusca > Gastropoda > Neogastropoda > Muricidae > Stramonita > Stramonita haemastoma. Next base: position 59,497,474 of record CM060330.1, read on the forward strand.
TTAACATTATTGGTATGTGCACTGCTGCGTTTTAGTGCTTACACTGTACCAACTTTTGCTCCGACAATCGTGCTGTATTGAACCCATGCTCTCTTAGGAGCTTTTGTGTCACCACAGAACCAGCACTACCAATATCAAAGATTCTAATTGTTTTTTTCATTTTATTCTTTTATATCTAGATAAATGGAAAAAACGCTTCTATGTGGGTTTTGTTTTATATCTATGTCCTTGTGTGTATGTGGCTTTGGAAATTTTGTCATCCGTTACCAGCACAAATCAGTCTATTTTTCCAAAAGGTGGAACAGGTTTTAAAGTGCGGTCAAAATATTCTGCGTTCTGTAGAGCCCTTTCTTGGTACCATAAAGAAAAATCCCAGATGACACAAAAACTGCATACACACCGGGACTGGATGAAAAAAGCACAAGAGTGCTTATCCCACTATCCTCGATATAAAAGAATAAATCAAATCAAATTCAATCAAATGAAATCAAACCCCATAAAAATTATGACGCTCCACCATGAAATGAGTCGCTTAGCATATAACCCAGTTTTCTGCTATAAGCTATTAAAGGCAGATGGAGGTCAGGTCGTTTGCTTTTGAGA
>CM060330.1:59505576-59515576 GCA_030674155.1 Stramonita haemastoma
TCTATATATCTCTCTCTATATATAAAACAGATAGATAGATAGATAGATAGATATCTCTATAATCATATAATTATATAATCATATATGTATACATGCGCACGGGTGCGGGGGTGCCCATCCAAACATTGCAAAAAGAACAGGGATCTTATTCAAATAGACACAGGCTTCAGTAACAACCAAATACCTGGAGGAATCAGGTCAACAGCTCCTCAGGACAATGTGCCAATGACTTTGAGTAGCTAAGAGAGGATAGAGAATGGGGTGGGGTGAAAAACGCTGAAATTATGCCATGAATAGGAAAAAGACTGCCCAAGCTGTACTAGATAGATGAGGGGTCAGCCTCACTGCCCTCATGAACAGAACACTGGGGCTCTGGGACCACATGCTGAGGGGGATTGGGAAGAAAGATTAGCAAACGATGGCAGTAATCTTTCCTTGAGTTTGTCTCAACGTATACGTGTGTGTGTGTGTGTGTGTGTGTGTGTGTGTGTGTGTGTGTGTGTGTGTGTGTGTGTGTGTGCGTGCGCGCACGCGCGCATATGTGTGTTTACGTGTGTGTATGCATGTGGGTATGAGACAGAGACAGAGACAGAGAGACAGACAGAGACAGAGACCGAGAGACAGAGTCAGACAGACATAGATTGAGAGAGACAGAAACAGTGAGACACAGAGAGAGGCAGAGAGAGAGAGAGAGAAAGACAGACAGATAGACAGACAGAGACAGGGAGACAACGAGACATAAAGATAGAGAGAGAGACGTACAGACAGACAGATATAGATCTGTAAAGTGTCGATAGAAAAAGTGACTGTATGAAAAGAGAAAAGATAGTAAAGAGCTATTTTCTTTCTTCACGTGGGTCAGCAGACAGAAAGGGGTGGGGGGAACCAATGGAGGCAGTGTAATGTCAGTCTTCTGCTGATAACTGAAGACATTCAGCATCACAGCAGATAGATAAAGGAGAGAACCAGTGAATATAGTGCTATGTCAGTTTTCTGCTAATAACGGAACACTTCCAGCGTCACAGCCAGTGGCGCTCATAGACACAGCAGTTGGCATTCAGTCAGCCCTAAACGCTTTATTAAGCAACGTAGAGCTGGTGCTCTTGAGAGCAAGTGGTGGCTGGCTGCAAAATGTAAGGATGACCCCCCCCCCCCCCTAAGGCTTGGGTGGTATGCCCCGTCCCCAGCATCCCCATGAGGGAGGCTGAGAGGAGGGGGGGAAATGGGGGTTCATACAGGGATCAAACCTGCTACTTCCGGCTTTCTGCTTAGATACATTACCTTCAGACCACTGAGCCACTACAGACCAGCAATCAACTAAATAGGCTGTGAGTGCAGCAAACTTACACACACACACACACACACACACAACACACACGCGCGCGCGCGCGCAAGCACGCACACACACACACACACACACACACACACACACACACACACACACACACACACACACACACACAAAACTGCACTCGTTACACTGGATTCATGCTATAGTAGTAGGCACCCATCAGTCTCGGAAGACTACTATATGGAGTTGCGCTCTAGTCTTTTAGAGCGCAAAGCCTGGGTAAGTAGGTATGGAGGGCAAGCTGTTATTAATGCTATGCTTTCTACCTAAAAGGTGTTAGACAAGTCACAGCTGTACTGAAACATGTTCTAAGATTAGTTTTTAAAAGTGTGTCCTGTTTGAAAATTGCTGAGAGAGAATGGAAGAGAGTGACAGTTCATAGAGGCTTTATAACAGAAGGAAGTTTCTTTAAGTGATTTGAAGGCCAAGGACGTATTTCTCTCTCTCTCTCTCTCTCTCTCTCTCTCTCTCTCTCTCTCTCTCTCTCTCTCTCTCTCTCTCTCTCTCTCTCTCTCTCTCTCTCTCTCTCTCTCTCTTCTCTCTCTCTCTCTCTCTCTCTCTCTCTCTCTTCTCTCTCTCTCTCTCTCTCTCTCAATATTTTTGGGTGGGGTTTTCTTGGTTGTACTTTGCTTGTTTGCTTGCTGCTTCATTTCTGTTTAGTTGTCTGTTCTTTGGTTACGAGATTTTTGTTTAAGTGATTTTTTTCTTTTTTTTTCTTGTTTGTTGTTGTTGTTGTGTTGTTGTTGTTGTTGTTGTTGTTGTGTTTTGCTTGTTTGTTTGTTTGTTTGCTGGTTGGTTGTTGTGGGTTTTTTTTGCTATATAGATGGCTTCATGAAAAAAAGCAAATCTATCGCTTATTCAATGTACCGTCTGTAAATAAAATGTTGATATGATTTGATTTAATTTTGATTTGATTTGATTTGATTTGCTCTCTCTCTCTTTTTCCCTCTCTGTCTGTCTGTCTGGCTGTCTGTCTGCCTGTCTGTCTGTCTGTCTGTCTGTCTGTCTGTCTGTCTGTCTGTCTCTAAATATATATATATATATATATATAATATATATATTTGTTTACATATATATATAGAGAGAGAGAGAGAAAGATATAGAACGATAGACAGACATTCAGAATAGATAGTTACACATAGAGTTTAAAACATCAAAAACAAAGCAACAGGACACACCATAACTACAGACATCTTTCAACACATCAATGATTACAAAACCCTACCCCCCACATGACAGTGATATCTGCTGACAGAAGACTGGGGCAGAGAGAAGAAGAAAGGACACGCGTCTAGACAGGTCGCTCCCTCCTCCTGATGCTGTCAATACTCCCCAACTGGCGGCGTTTGTTTCCCCTGATTGTAATCGAACTGTCTAGACCTTTCCGATGCTGCCGTAACAAAGCAGCCTGCAGAATGCCGGCAAGAGACAACGCCACACACTATGATGGGGCCACACACGCTTCAAGCATAACACGCACCTTTCCCTTGCCATATACACAGCAATAAAGACGCAAGCGTGTATGCACACACACATACACACAAACACACACAAAAGCACACACACACATGCGCCCCCCCCCCCCCACACACACACAAACATGCACACACCCTCTCTCTCTCTCTCTCTCTCTCTCTCTCTCTCTCTCTCTCTCTCTCTCTCTCTCTCTCTCTCTCTCTCTCACTCACTCTCTCTTTCTCCCACTCTCTCTCTCTCTCCTCACTTTAAGGGCGGGGACTGGATGTAAAAATGCACATAGCTGTTTTAATTTTTATCCTTGAAATAAAAGAAATTGAATCTGTGTGTGTGTGTGTGTGTGTGTGTGTGTGTGTGTGTGTGTGTGTGTGTGTGTGTGTGTGTGTGTGTGTGTCTGTCTGTCGTCTGTCTGTCTGTCTGTCTGTCTGTCTGTCTGTCTGTCTGTCTCGTCTGTCCTTCTCTCTCTCTTCTCTCTCTCTCTCTCTCTCTCTCTCTCTCTCTCTCTCTCTCTCTCTCTCTCTCTCTCTCTCTCTCTCTCTCTCCCCTACCTGGCTGAATCCCCAATTGCTGAGGCTCGACTCACCCTCTACACTGGCGTGATCCACAGGACAGGTACAAGACGTCACCACAGGTCAGGTACAGACGTCACCACAGGACAGGTACAGACGTCACCACAGGACAGGTACAGACGTCACCACAGGACAGGTACAGACGTCACCACAGACAGGTACAGACGTCACCACAGACAGGTACAGAGTCACCACAGGACAGGTACAGACGTCACCACAGGACAGGTACAGATGTCACCACAGACAGGTACAGACATCACACAGGACTTGGTTTCTTACTCTTTTATATTGAGGATAATGGAATAAGCACTTAGGTGCTTTTTCTAAAATTCAATCCCTGTGTGTATGCAGTTTTGTGAATTTTGTCATCCATTCCCTCTGGCACACATGGCCTACTCTTACGAAAAGCGGATCGGGTTTAACGTGTGTGCAAGATGTTCTGCAGATCCCTATGACCCTGTGACCCTTTAGAGTCGTGGTGACATAGCCAAGTGGATCGAACGAGATCGGTGTGTCTGAAAGGATGACAAAAATGACAAAAGTGCAGACACACGGGGACTTGGTGTAAAAATGTACATGAGTGCTTATCCATTATTCTCGAAATAAAAGAGTGATAAAATAAAATAGAGAGAATATTTGCGTCATTGTGTTGGTGTGTAGTGCTATTTTTGTTTTTTGTCTCCTGCATGTCTGTCTGTTGGTTTTGTTTTTATAGAATTCTTTAAAAGCCATTTGAGTGTTTTCTCCTCTTGTCTTTCCTATTTTGGCGTCTATGTTGTTTTTTCTACTTTGTTCTGCACGTCTCTCTGTTGAGCTGTCTGTAAGTTGCGCATTTTTCTTTCTTTATTTCCTTCTCTTCTAATCTCGTACTTCTTTTCTTGCTGGTTTTCTTTTTGCTGTCTCATATTCTCTGACGTTCCTGTCCCCTGCCGCTCATTTCAATCTCTCCGCCCCAGCCTTACCCAGTCCTGTCCCTTGCCGCTCATTTCAATCTCTCCGCCCCAGCCTTACCCAGCTGCTGCGTTACGTCACATCCTCAGGGTCTGAAGTCCACAGGGACGCCGTCAATGTCAAGCTGCCGTGAGGACACCAGCCAGAGGGGCCCTCCTCTGCCGCTGCGCCACCTCGGTGGCGTTCAGTTGTGCCTGTTCTGAGCTAACATACTGAAGCCCCTACTAACGACAGTATTAGCGCAGTCGCAGAGCCAGACTGAGTGAGATATCCACCCGGGGTGGCGAACACTACAAGGTCCCTCCAACGACCCTCTCCCAAAGGCTTTGACACAAACTTAAAATAGATACAGAAGTGCATGGGAAAACCGAATGTGAGGTCACCATGAGACCAGAGCAGCCAGGGACAAATTATTTTTCTTTCATTACTTGATCAACGATGATGAGAGGATGCTGCCATGGAAGTGCATACATTTTAAAATCTGTGACTGGGGTGCACCCTACGCCTTTTATTATGATAGGTCCTGGCATCAACTGGGCCCTAGAGACAGCCACCTGCAGTGTTGATCAGGAGATTTGAACAACTCTCTCAAACTCGCATCGGCAAAGAGGAAGAAGCTTGACTGTGCGGTCCCAGTCTTCCCAATGAACTCAAAGCAAACTGACTCTAGGTAGGATCCGGCCAGAGTGTGAAAACTGTGTCCGCCTGTAAAGGATTGGAACTGGCCACCTTCCCATCCCTGAGCCATGTGGCTGACCACTTGCCCAAGCGGCTGGGTCTTTACTCCTTGTTCACCCTGTCTTTCTTCCTCTCTACTTGCCTTCTTTTCTTTTTCGTGTTATTTTCGTCTTTCTTCTGTCTGCCTTTTGCAATGTATTTTAGTATTTTTCTTTCTTTCTTGAATATGTTTCTGCTTTTTAAATCCGATTTTCTGTTTTGTTTGTTTGGTTATTTTGTTGCAGGGAGTAGGGTCTATTAAATGTTTTGCTTTTTTCGTTTCTTATTTCATCCCGGAAAGTGATTTGTGGCGTGTTTGTTATAATTGATTCTTTTATTTCTAGGATAATGGAATAAGCACTCATGTGCTTTTTTACATCCAGTCCCTGTGTAAATGCAATTTTGTAAATTTTGACATCTGTTGCCACCAGCACACATTTCTTACTCTTCCGAAAAGCGGAATAGGATTTAACGTGTGCGCAAGATATTCTGCGTGCGTTCGAACACAGGACCTTAATTTATCGTCTCATCCGGGGGATCGTGTGTGTGTGTGTGTTGTGTGTGTGTGTGGTGTGTGTGTGTGTGTGTGTGTGTGTGTGTGTGTGTGTGTGTGTGTGTGTGTGGTGTGTGTGTGTGCATCTGTCTGTCTGTCTGTCTGTCTGTCTGTGTCTGTGTCTGGGTCTGGGTCTGGGTCTGTGGGTCTGTGGTCTGTGTGTCTGTGTGTCTGTGTGTGTCTGTGTGTGTCTGTGTGTTTTATTTTAATTTAACGTCTTTTCGCATTACGTGATATTAGATCATGATGTATGTATGTATGTATGTATTGTATGTATGTATGTATGTATGTATGTATGTATGTATGTATGTATGTATGTATGTATGTATGTATGTATGTATGTATGTATGTATGTATGTATGTATGTATGTATGTATGTATGTATGTATGTATGTATGTATGTATGTATGTATGTATGTATGTGTGTGTGTGTTGTTGTATGTATGTATGTATGTATGTATGTATGTATGTATGTATGTATGTATGTATGTATGTATGTATGTATGTATGTATGTATGTATGTATGTATGTGTGTTTTATGTCTGTGTGTGTTTGTCTGTGTGTGGGTGGGATGTGTGTGTGTACCTGCCTGCGCTTGCGCGGTCGCGTGTGTATGTATGTGTGTGAGCTGAAAAATAATAGATGATTGTCGCGTTTGTAAACAAACCATTTACATTGAGCGGGCAGAAAAATAGAAACGTCCAACAGCCATCTTTTAAAAGCAAAACAATTCTCGCACTCTACTTTTTCTTCTCTCCCTTGTCTTGTGCATGTTGAAGGTTTATTTCCGTACTGCTGCACATAGATAGCATAAATCTTAGATATGTATATCTAATGTCTGTCTGCCCGTCTGCTGTTGTTCCTACCCTTCCTGGGGGGGAGGGGGGAGAGGTGGGGGGATCGCAGGTTTGTAGGGGAGAGGAGGGGGTGTCCAAGGTTTGTGGTCCAGAGGTAACGCACCTGCCTAGACAGCGAAAATCCCGAGTTCGCTCCGCTCCCGGTCTGATCCCCGTTTAGGCCTGGAACACTTCCTCCTGTCCACTAGACAGGGAGTGGTGGTGGTCTGGGTGCTAGTCTTTCGGATTAGAGGATACACCGAAGTTCTGTGTGCAACACAGATTTTGTGCACGTAAAAGAACCCAAAGCAACAAGAGAGTTGTCTATGGCAAAATTGTGTAGAGAAAGAGCTTCTTTGATACCGAAAGAAACACACATGCAGACCCCCCCCCCCTCAAAACTAATGGTTAGTGATGCTGTGTAGCTTCCAGCTCTTCCCTCAAAGAGCAGCTTTATTTTTAAGCAGAAAAATATGTGATGACCTAAAGTGGTATACTAGTGTAAATAGGAATACAAAGAATAGGTATAGAAATTCCTTTACCACAATTATTTATACACACTCCAATTGGATTTCTGAACTGTATGGCTCTTAACAAGCACCTAGCAATGTCTGAACTGTATGGCTCTTAACAAGCACCTAGCAATGTCTGAACTGTATGGCTGTTAACAAGCACCTAGCAATGTCTGAACTGTATGGCTCCTAACAAGCACCTAGCAATGTAGGCAGCCACATGCCGACTTCAGAGGGCTTTACCACCTTCAATTGTGAACGCATCTGGTCGTGTTCTTCTCTGTAATATTATGGAAGTGCATGAAGGGACAAAAAGACAAAAGTTTTGATACACGATGCATAAGTGAAAATGTGTGCTAAGCTGCTATGGAAACATTAGAACGGGTGTTCAGAAAACTGCCTTGGTAGTAGGCATCCGTCAGTCCCAGAAGACGATGGAGTTGCGCTCCAGGCTCTTGAGCGCAAAGCCTGGGTAAGTAAGTGTGTAGGGCAAACTGTTACCCATGTAGGAGATCCCCAACTGCCTTGAAAATTATGACAGTGTTTGTGTTATGTTGACAGTACAAGGTTATATTACATCTTTTTGCTTTTTTATAGAATATTGATAAAACTGGACTCTCGCAACTTGTTCATATGCGCTGTGTATATTCTTTGTAATATTGCTTTATGGAATGTTGATGAAATAGGACTCTTGTAACTTGTTCACATGTGCTGTTATTGTAATCTACATGCTTTTGTGTTAATGGAATGTTGATGGAATTGGAGTCTTGCAAAGTTCCTAATTCTGTGCGGCTATTGCATTTGACGCACTTCTTCTTTATGAAATATTGATAGGTTTGAGAATAATCCACGGTTGGCAAAAAAGTGGAATAGTTTAACAAAAAGAAAGCAATGATTATCCTGATGGGATCTGTCTGTTTACAGCGAAGTTGCTTTGATGAGGAGCTGTGCCAGGAGTCTCTTCTGGCCATGCTGTTGTAGAGGCGGGAGAGAAGAGAGAGAGAGGAGAGAGAGAGAGAGAGAGAGAGAGAGAGAGAGAGAGAGAGAGAGAGAGGAGAGAGAGAGAGAGAGAGAGAGAGAGAGAGAGAGGAGAGAGAGAGAGAGAGAGAGAGAGAGAGAGACGCGCTTACACACACACACGCACGCACTCATATGCACACCCCACACACACACGTGCGCGCTCGCACGCACGCTCACACACGCGTACACACGCACACAAATAAACACACACACAAACAAACACACACACAAACACCCACGCACGCACGCACACTTATACACGGACACAAGCACACAAACAAAAATTCGAAGAATAAGAGACAGAAAAAACTTCGCTACACCATAAAAAGAGCATTCTTCCGCATCAATAGAATAGGACAGGGTAACTACATTGATTGAGCAGCAGTCCATTATTCTATTCTAGACACTGTCTAAGAACTCCACAGTGCCCACGTTTTATCCCAGGGGTCAGGAAAGGTTGTACATCGAGAACAATTGACATCTTGTATTGTACAATCAACAAGGAATTTTTTTTAAATGTCTACCCAGGACCTGTTGTGTAGCCAGAAGCGGGTCAGTCTGGGCTGTGAGCAGGTCTGGAGGGGACAGAACTGCTGCTGGCCATTCGGTAGGGGAGACAACTGTTCTTGGGGCCTCACAACTGGGCACAGTGCACTTTGGCAAGTCTACCTCACAAATGGGAAAAAGGTTCAGGCGGTTGGAAAGTTGCGAAATTAAATTTTGAAGTTGGAATAAGATTTGTTGTAGCTGTTTCTAGCATTGCATCATTGCTTCTACTACTACTCTTTCCACTAAGCCTTGACATCTAACAAAGTATTCCTTTTTTAATAAAAAAAACTCGTCTCGCTGACTGGATTAGCTAACATACTTAGCAGGTAATCATCGAAGTGGCCTATAACCTCATCTAAATTAACACGTGTGTCAACTGGTCAGTTGGACAAGGCAAACAAAGAAACGAAAGCAACTAGGCAGCCATCTGGTTATTAATACAAAACAAAGTCTAATAAGCAAAACAACAACAACACATACACACACACACACACACACACACACACACACACACACACACACACACACACACACACACACACACACACACACACACTAGATCTCACTGAACTACTTCCTCATTCAGTTCATTAAGCAGGCCGGTGCTGTCACCAAACAATGTCTGCTTTACATGCCATGTTCAATGATGCTTGTGTCGGGCGCTCTGCTATCAAGTCATCAGTCTGGTATTAATCAGCCAGTCTGTTAGCCAGCCAGTCTTCACACCACGTGTCACCAATGGCTGGATGGCCATTTTGTGCTCATTGGTTAGCATGAATGCAGTCCCCCTTGTCCACTTCTGCAAGAACACGTCTGTCCCTGTAAAGAATATGTATGACTGGGGACAGTTGTAGGAGATCCCTCTTATACACACACACATACACGCACGCACGTACGCACACACACAAACGAGCGCACACAGACGCACGAGCTCGTTCGCACGTTGCGTTCACACGCACACATGCACGCACGCACGCACGCACACACACAAACAAGCACACACAGACACGTGAGCGCGCGCGCACACACACACACACACACTACACCACACACACACACACACACACACACACACACACACACACACACACACACACACACACACACACACACACACACCACAAACAAGCACTAACAAGCACACACACATACACTACACACGCACACACTACACACACACTGCACACACACATACACCCCCACACCCCACACAAACACACACACACACACATAACACACACACACACACATACACACACACACTACAAAAGAATGACTAGCAGAAAAGAAGCCCCACACACTGACAACTCAATATCTATTTTATTTTTTTTATTTATTCTTTCATTTCGAGTATTTGATAGCTTGAGAGGAGGGAAACGGAATAGCGTTTAATAGGAATTGAATTGAAGAAAGTGAAGGATAATGACGGATTGTGAAAAGAAGAGTATTCAACAGAAAAAGAGGCA
>CM060330.1:59523076-59530576 GCA_030674155.1 Stramonita haemastoma
TGTGTTTTGCCCAGCGTTTTTCAATGTTTGGGGTTATTTATGGGGAATGGCCTTCACATATTGGCTTGAGTGTCACTCCTTTGGCTTAATGACCGGAGGAGATATCGATCTGTTTGCTCTTTCCTTTCCGCCTGAACTTGGGGGAGGAAAGGGCGGGTGTATGTCTGTTATCTGTCTGTCTCTCCATATCTGCCTGTAGGTTTGACTGTCTTTCTGTCTCTTTCTGTCTTCATTTCTGTCTCTCCACGCCCCCTCCCTTTCTAATGTTTCCTTTCCCCCAATGGGTAAAAAACTAACTAAACCAGCCTGAGCTGTTTCCCTCACTTACCGCCAGAGGTCAATGCAGTGCAGAGGTGAGGACTGGACCAGTCTGAACATATCGGCCAATGAAAAAGCTGCTGACATTTCTCTGCACCAATGACTGACCTGCTTATTCTCAATCGACATTTTGAAAGTTGTCATTGCTCGGAAGCCAATGGCAGGAGACTTTGGATAGTAGACAGTGCATTGAGGGACGCTATAGCCGAGTGGTAAGCCTAAGACCGTTCCACTTCTATCTCATGGGTCCATGAAGTCGTGGGTTTGAATCTCGGCAGCGTCTGACGAAGTAGGGGTGGAGATTTTTACGATATCCCAGGTCAACTTCAAGTACAGACCTGCCATTACCTTATATCCCTTCGTGTATATACATAAGCAGAATATAACTGTCCGTAGTATGAGTATGTCGTTACACCCAAGGCCTTTCCACTCTCTGGTGTCGTCTTTCCATCGATTCCTCTGTCTGCCTCTTCGTCTTCCTCCTTGTACTGTTCCATGTAAGACAGTCTGGGACAGTCCAGATGTTGGTGTCACGTGTCCGTACCATTTCAGTTAGTGTTTTTCATTGAAGTCAGTAGCATTCAACGGCATTTTCAATTCTGGTTTTTACACCAGGAAAAAAGCAAAAAAAAATGCAGAGACAAGTCGTGTTATCTTTAACGGAAAACAATGTTATAATAGAAAACAATCCTTCAGGTTGTTTCCCAAACCTGTAATGTCATGTTCACAAGACAAAACAGAAACACAACTTCTTTCTTTCTTGCTGTTTTAACTTTCATAATCATCATTGTCATCATCATCATCATAGTCGTCGTCCTCATCATCGACACCACCATTATCATAGACGTCATCGTTGTCATCATAATCATTATCATTGTCCTCTTCATTACAGTCGTCCTCCTTGTCGTTGACGTCATTGTGATATTCGTCGTCGTCGTCATCATTGTTGTCATGGAGATAACGTCATTAGTCCATGGAATCTAGAAATCACTTGCCTTCTTTGGATTGTGAGTAAAGTGTTGAAGCGGCGATAACACACAACACACACACACACACACACACACACACACACACACACACACACACACACACACACACACACACACACACACACACACGCACACACACACACCACACGCGCGCGCGCGCGCGCGCACACACACACAGAGACAGACCACACACACACACACACACACACACACACACACACACACACACACACACACACAACACACACACACACAGTTTATCATACCTCCTAAACAATAAAAACTTGTCCTCTAGTTAGGAGAACAGAAAGAAAAGCTTTAAAAAATAATTGAAAGGAAAACAGCATGGTCTAGATACCTTTGTAGAATACGAAAAAAGCAAATGATATACCTCATGAATACAGCACGGCTTAGATATGTTTGTTGCATATGGAAAAAAGCAAAGGATGCCTTATGAAACAGCACGGTCTAGGTATGTTTTTGGAATACGAAAAAAGCAAATGATATTCCTCATGAATAAATTCTGTTGAAAGCAAATGCAAGTGAGGCCTATTGTCCTTTATATTTGCATTTCAAACAGTCTTGATGAATATTCTTCCGGAGTGTCCGCTGTTTTTTCTTCATATCATCACCCTCATCTAGAGCAAGTAAGAATGCAGCTAAAAACTGGAATCATTCGGGCATACACAAAAGCAAAACACAAGTTGGGACAGTTTCATATTTGTTTTTTAATCAACAACATTGATGATTGATACTGTGGTGTTCTTTCTGCTAACGTTGTTGCTGCTAGAGTTGTTATTGTTATTGTTTTATTTTTCCTGTGAAGAAAAGATGAAACTTCAGTTTACGCCAAAAAACACATTCTAGGAAATACAACAGAGAGGACAAAAACTAAAGTTTTTATTTTATTATTTGTGTGAACGGAAGAAGATGAGTACAGGCCAAATTCACTTAGTTTTCGTTTGTCTAGTCGAAAGAGGAAGTGACATAGCAAAAGAAAAGTAGGGTTTGCCTGTTTGGGCAAATATAAATGAAATTATAAAGGACATTGTGTGTGTGTTTGAATATTGGATTGTAAGAAAAAGGGGAATTTGCACGAGAGAGAGAGAGAGAGAGGAGAGAGAGAGAGAGAGAGAGAGAGAGAGAGAGAGAGAGAGAGAGAGAGAGAGAGAGAGAGAGAGAGAGAGAGAGAGAGAGAGAGAGGAGAGAGAGAGAGAGAGAGAGAAGAGGACACAAACACAAGAGACACAGAGAGAGAGAGGTAAACATTGTGTGTGTGTGTGTGTGTGTGTGTGAGTGTGTGTGTGTGTGTGTGTGTGTGTGTGTGTGTGTGTGTGTGTGTGTGTGTGTGTGTGTGTGTGTGTGTGTGTGTGTGTGTGTGTGTGTGCACTAGTGCAAGTTTGCACGCTTGTCAGTTTGTTTTGAAATTATCAAAACTGATGCCTGTGGTGGTGTGCTCTAAAAAAGACTCTGGTTTCGGGACGTCCTTTCTGCACACTTTAATTTCCTGTTCGCCCTTTTTTCTTCCTAACACATTTTTTAAAAATGTAATATTTCACTTTTTGGCTGTTTTATGGTGGTGGTGGTAGTGGTGGTGGTGGTGGTGGTGGTGGTGTGGTGGTGGTGGTGTGGTGGTGTGGTGGTGTGGTGGTGTGTGTGTGTGTGTGTGTGTGTGTGTGTGTGTGTGTGTGTGTGTGTGTGTGTGTGCGTGCACGTATGTGTGTGTATGAATCTTTTTTGTTTTGTTGTTTTATTTTTCTTGACGTAATTATCTTCATTTTCAATTCCTTTATTTTCTATCTTCGTCTCTACACACGTGATAATATCTTTATTCTAGGAGGGTATTGTTATTCACTTCTTTTATCTCTGTGTGCTGTGGGGTGTTTTCCCTCTGTTTCATTTAGTTTAGTTTGTATTTGCCTTTCTGTGGATATTTGTTCAGTGGTGTTATATTCCATACTGGCTGGCCTTGTAATGTGGGTGGTTATTTTTTTTAATGTTTTGAAGAAAAGATTTTGAGGTTTTTGGTTTTGTTTGTTTGTTTCTTTTTTTCTTGGTATTGGTGGGGGGGGGGGGTTGTCCTAATCGTTACAAGTGTCTCCTGTTAGTACTCTTTGCACTTGTTGATTGTTGTTCTATCTCATCTTGTTCACAGCTAGTTGTCTCATGCAAGTCATTTTGTGTCCTCTTTGAGTGCTATCTATTTTACCCCTGTGGTAAATGAGAATTTTGTTGCAGTATCATCTTCCGTGAAATCCCCGTCCTGCTGTTCCCATGCCACTCATCCTAATCTACCCGCCACAGCCATACCCAGGTACATCATGTCTCATCCCCAGGGTCGGAAGTCAACAGGGAGCCCATCGTTATCAGGCCGTCATGGAGCTACCAGCCAGAGGGGACCCTGCACTGCTGCTTGGTCACTTTGGTGGTGTTCAGTGGTGCCTGTTCTGAGCTAATATACACAGGACACCACCTACTAAGCCCCCTACTATCGACAGTATTAGCGCAGTCGCGGAGGCCCACAGTGATCTGCCCACTCGAGGTGGCGACCACAACGTCCCTCCAACAACCGTCCCCCCCGCAAACCTCCAACCCCAAAGGCTTTGACACAAACTCACCACAGGCACAGAAGTGTATGGGGAAACCGAATCTGAGGTCACCATGAGACCAGAGCAACTGGGGCCACCGATTCAGAGGCATTTTGTATTATTGCATGATGATCAATGGTGATGGGGATGATGCAATGATGCTGCTGTGGAAGTACATCCGCTTTGAGACTACTTGACAGGGCTGTACTCTACGCTTACTATCATAATATATCCCGTACTATCATAATATATCCCGTACTATCATAATATATCCCGTACTATCATAATATATCCCGTACTATCATAATATATCCCGTACTATCATAATATATCCCGTACTATCAATAATATATCCCGTACTATCATAATATATCCCGTACTATCATAAAATATCCCGCGCGGTGACAACTGGGCCGAGAGATACAGACACCTGCAGTGTTGGTCAGGTAATTTGAGCAACACTCTCAAATTTGCATCTGTAAAGTGGATGAAGCTTGACTGTGTGGTCCCAGTCTGCCCACTGAGCCCACAGCACACTCCCTCTGGGTAGGAGCCGGCCAGAGAACGAAAAACGCTTATGACTCTTATGGGATTCAAACCAGCGACCATCCAGTTCAATATCCAAGGCGCTAACCACTGCGCCATGGCAGCTGGTTAGTTAGCCATGTTTATTAGCCCCGCCATAAATAATACTTACAGTTACAGTTACAGTTACAGTTACAGTTACAGTTACAGTTACAGTTAATATATATATATATATATATATATATATATATATATATATATATATATATATATATATTAACCCCCGCGGAAAATAAGAAATACAGTTACGCTATATACAGTAGTAGCCCCGCGGTAAAATAAGAATTAAGGTTACGCTATAGACTGTAACCCTGCCGTAAATAATAATTACAAATGCGCTATTTAAATTGCTCCAGGGTAAATGATTGGTAAAGGCAACAGGTAAAGGTGTCCCTTAATCTGTGTGCTCCTTGGGGAGCGAGGTATAATAGACCTCAGATTCTCTAGGGGCCAGCATGTTGAGGGCGGCGCTCATCTCCTCTTTGCTGCTTTACCTTCCCTGACCCTAAAGAAGGCAAGTATCCATTTACAGCTGGGTGAACTAGGGGACCTTACTGGAGCCAAGGCGCCTATCTACTCGGTCAATAATAATTGATTTCATATCCCATCAGTGCCCGAAGTCGGAATGCAGCTGCCTTCATTGCGGGCAAAATTGGTTGCATTCGCAAACTCTCCATTGGTGAACATTGGAGCTGTAGCGGAGGGACGAAAAGAGAAATTTCGCCAGGGCCATGGATATAGTGTTCCTTCGTCAGTAGGGAGAGAGAGAGAGAGAGAGAGAGAGGAGAGAGAGAGAAGAGAGAGAGAGAGAGAGAGAGAGAGAGAGAGAGAGAGAGAGAGAGAGAGAGAGAGAGAGAGAGAGGAGAGAGAGAGAGAGAGACGACGAGGACGACGGACGGACGGGACGGACGGACGGACGGCCGGCCGGACGGACAGACAGACAGACAGATTGAAAACAGAGATGGTGTATAATCATGCAGATCGAAAAGCGTAAAGAAATACGGAGGACCGGGCAAGAAACAGACCAGCACCTGCTTGTTGGAAGAAACTTGCCTGAAGGAAGAAGGTTTCAAATTGCAGTACTACTGGCAGACTTTAGGAACTTTTAATGCACATGTATGTCTTTAAACAAGGCAGAAAAGATGGCACACAACAAAACAGCTCAGATAAAAAGAACAGAAAAATAGCGGTCATTACTATTTTTATTGAAATTCTTGAAGATGAATATAAAAAAGGGAAGGATACAGCCTCGAAGAAAAAGTAGTCCTTTTTTCTTGCTAAAATGTCTTGAAGACCGCATGACATTTCTTCCGTTAGCCATCTTTGATATCAGAGACTATGGGGAAAGGGAGAGAAAAGAAGAAAAAGAATGCAGAAAAGATTTGAACACAGAAAAAAGTACGGTAAAATGAGAAGTCCTTTTTTAAAGTGTGACGTAGATAACAGAATCATGCAGCAAAAGGCAAAAAATTGCATTCTGATTTACCGATAAGGTCGGCATGACCGAGATATAAATAGCTCACATCCCGGTTCTAATTCAAGCAAAATCTCCATTTTTCGGCGTTTGTTTTTCGGTAAAAGAAACATTGGGTGGTAGTGTGTTTGTGTGTGTGTGTGTGTGTGTGTGTGTGTGTGTGTGTGTGTGTGTGTGTGTGTGTGTGTGTGTGTGTGTGTGTGTGTGTGTGTGTGTGTGTGTGTGTGTGTGTGTGTAAAAAATGAAGTATATAGCAGTCTACCATCACGAGTTGTTTATACAGAGACTATGAGGCCACTTTGGAAAGCTGAGACGTAAACTTCATACATTTTGCTAGCTGTAAAAACTTCTCTCCTGTTTTTGTTTTCTTCTCTTTTAATGCTGTGTGCAAAGTAGTTTCTCAAACCAACTTTACTAATGTAAGCAATTGAAAGTTTTCCAATAAACTTAATGTGAAATGCTTGTTTTGCTCTGTTGTTTTTTATAATTAATTTCAGATTAGCAAAAACAAAAACTTTTCAAGTTGTGTTTGAGTTTATGCTTTCTTTCTGTGTAGTTCCATTTGATTGGCTGAAGTTCGGTATCATACTGTTTGGGGATTTTGGGCTGGCTTGCTGACTGGCGATTGCTTTAGATTGTAATCTATTGGACATTGAAATTGAGTTAGGAGTCATCTCAGGTATTTCGGCGGCTGGTGCTCGCTGGCTGGTTTGTTTATTGAGAGTAATCACTTTGACCAAATGAGATTGATAGAGTCTAAATCTCATTAGGTATATTTTGGGATTGGCTGGCTGGCTGGTTGTTTAGATTGTATTTACGAATAGTATCATTCTTTGAGCATAGTAAATTTGAAGTAGAGTCAAGTCTTAGTGTTTTGGGTGACTGGCTTGTTGTTAGGAGAATACACTTTGACATGAGATTGAGTAGAGTCAACTCTTAGTATTTTGGCTGGCTGGCTGGCTGGCTGGTTGTATCAACTAGAGTCAACTCCCAGTGCAGCCAGTGCAGCTAGGCAGAAAACCTGGACGCCAAGTTTGTCAGGTTGAAAAGCTCGAGCTCTCAACCCCTGAGGTATGACGCTTCTGTATAAAGGGAACAGCTTCCGTATGTTGACAGTTTAGAACTGACAAAGATCATGATACACCTGGGTGACTTCCCCTCTCACTTTGGGTAAGAAGTACATTATCTGCAATAACACACCCTGACACAAAAACCAAACATTTTCTTCGTCGTCATTGTTGAACGCCCAGATAGCAATCACTGGTGTCTGCCATATTATGTCGAAAATGCGTTGCTCTGCCATGAAGCCTCTGACAAGTCAGGCCCAGCACATCCAACTTCAGCGCTGAACAGAACGGTTATTTTTTTTAAAGCCTATCTAGACAAAAAGGCCGGGAAATGGACCCAAAAGACAGACAATGGACAAGAAGATGACAGGATAAATGGAGTCAGGCAGACTGACAGAGGGAGGTGAAAAGGAGGGAATTGCTAGCAGAGGACTTCCAGAAGGCGGAGATGGTGTTCCTGCTGACAGACCTCCACATCC
>CM060330.1:59535576-59555576 GCA_030674155.1 Stramonita haemastoma
GTCTTGATGTGAAACATTCTGTATTTTCAACCGGGAACAACCAGCACACAGTTTAAAGACAATGATTTTAATCTTCACATTTTCTGCAGCTGCACCATCCATCACCCACACTGACAGTCACATGCTTTCCTTCATTCGGATCACAACATGGTATTTTATAACAGAGAGAGCGAGCGAGCGAGAGAGAAGAGAAAAGAGAGAGAAGAGAGAAAGAGAGAAGAGGAGAGAGAGAGAGAAAGAGAGGAGAGGAGACAGAGAGAGAGAGAGAGAGAGAGAGAAGAGAAGAGAGAGAGACAGGAGAGAAGAGAGAGAGAAGAGAGAAAGAGAGAGAGAGAGACAGAGAGGGAAGAGAGAAGAGAGAGAGAGAGAGAGGAGAAGAGAGAGAGAGAGAGAAGAGAGAGAGAGAGAGAGAGAGAGAGAGAGAGAGAGAGAGAGAGAGAGAGAGAGAGAGAGAGAGAGAGAGAGAGAGAGAGAGAGAGAGAGAGAGAGAGAGAGAGAGAGAGGAGAGGGGGGGGAGGGGAGAGATTTTGGAGTTGTCGCCGCAAAAGGAGAAAACAAAACAAAGAAAAAAATCTACCACAATGAAAACACCCTCAACTCTTAGGAGATGCGTTTTTAGCCACCATCCTGTAGACTTACCCCGAAAACTGTCTGTCATCCAGGGAACTGAATACACCATTGCACCACTACCTCTACCATCTCCCCACCAATGCCATCTACTCCAATAAACGTCAGTCAACAGGTGAAGAAAAGCACTCCTCCAGAGGAAACTTGATATCACACAGTGTGCCAAGTTGGTGACAGAAAATGTCCCAAACAGCTTGATAGATAAACCTTTCAAAATACTGGCGTTTGTCAAGTTATGCACAAAAAGAAAAGGGCAGTGCAGTGTGGATAACCTTGCTTGTAGATCCCCCGGCGCTATACCGCTTTGAGGACAAACAGAAACGTCAGTGCAGTGTAGTATAGATGCCCCTGCCTGTAACCCCCCATAGCTATACCGCTCTGAGAACAAACGGAAAGGGCAGTATACTATAGATGTTCCGCTCTGAGAACAGAGAGAAAGGGCAGTGCAGTGTAGATGCCCTGCCTGTAGATCTCCAAGCGCTATACCGCTCTGAGAACCAACAGAAACGTCAGTGCAGTGCAGTGTAGCTCCCCTGCCTGTAGATCCATAGCGCTATACCGCTCAGAGAACAGAGATAAACGCCAGTGCAGTGCAGTGTAGCTCCCCTGCCTGTAGACCCCCATCGCTATACCGCTCTGAGAACCAACAGAAACGCCAGTGCAGTGCAGTGTAGCTCCCCTGCCTGTAGACCCCCATCGCTATACCGCCCTGAGCGGGATAGTCTCCCCGTTGACACTAAAGGGCGGTGCAGCGTAGCTCCCTGCCTGTAGACCCCCATCGCTATACCGCCCTGAGCGGGATGGTCTCCCCGTTGACGCTGCTGACGTCCTCCTCCTCGGTCTTGGGCGGCTGCAGGTGATGCCTGGAGGTCCTCAGCTGGTGGCCGTTCCTGGCCATCTTGGTGTCCTCCGTGTGCACGGAGGTCCAGGGCGCGTAGGAGGAGTGGGACTTGCAGGTGAGCATGAGCAGGAACTCCTGGCGGAACTTGTGGCCCGTGGCGCAGTAGAGGAAGAAGTTGACGGAGTGGTTGAGGTACATGAGCAGCTCGGCCACAGTGCGCGCCAGCTTGAGCTGCGTGGTGTGGCGCAGGGAGTGCTGCTGCTGCCAGAAGGCCGTGACGATCAGAGACACGTTCATGGGCAGCGTGGTCAGCAGGAAGGTGAAGGACACCGTCAGCAGCATCAGCGTCAGCTTCGTGCCCTCCCCGGGACCTCCAGACCGCCGCGAACTGCGGGTGACGGAGCCCGCGTCCCCCTGCCGCACGCGCGTGGAGTGGTGTAGGTGGTGGTGGTGGTGGTGGGGGGTGGGGGTGCTCTGCAGGGTCTGGCGCTGGCGGTGCGCGTCCACCACCTGGTAGATGATGAGGATGTTGAGGACGAGGATGACGATGAAAGGCACGAAGGAGTAGATGCAGGCGTCCACCCAGGGCCAGACCTCGTTCACCAGGTGCTGGTACAAGGGCGCCGCCTCGCAGTTGCCCACGTTCCGGCCGTCCACGGGCACCTCCACGATCTCCACGGTCCAGAAGAAGTGCAGGTTGAGGCAGAACATGAGGAGCAGCAGGAAGCTGATCACCTTCTTGGCGCGCGCCGTGTTGATGAGGGCGGAGGCTCTCAGAGGAAAGCAGACGACGATGTAGCGCTCCACGGTGACGGCGATGATGAGCCACACCGACAGGTCGCTGGCCGTGTAGCCGAAGGACACCGTCAGCTTGCACAGCCAGTCCGCCGCGTGGTGGAAGTCAGCCCCCGTCACCTGCCCCAGCCACAGTCCTCAGCAGCCCGATGTACAGCACCAGGCAGTCGGCCACGGCCAGCGAGGCCAGGTACAGGTAGGAGGAGACCTTGGCCATGGCCCTGCGCCTGAGGATGACGAAGGACAGCGTGTTGCCCAGCGTGCCCACACGATCAGCACGGGCGGCACGTACAGCATCAGCGCCTTCAGTACGCGGTACTCCGGGAACTCCAGCAGGATGCTTTCGTAGCTCTGCAGAGACATCGTGCACTCCAGGCAGCAGTGTAGGATGCTAGTGTGTGGGTCAGCACTGAAGACTATCAGTGTATGATGTTACAGCTAAAAACCACGTGGATGCTGACTTCCCAGGTGACGTGGGGAAATCTGGGCTTTAACACAGAAGAGTCGATATAGAAGAATCCGATTTTTATAACATGTCATTTCAAGAAAAAAAACATGTTCACACTGAATGTAGTAACCTGTATTTCATTCATATAAAGGCACAACATTGTCATATATTGTTTACGAAAGAAACTTTTAAAACAGTTTTGTCGTTTCGCAGCAATCAAAAAACGGTGTGACTATTTCATCTTATGTTACAGTTTCTGCATAAGAGTGTGTATCCATCCTGCGGTATCATCCTCATTTCTATAAGTGTGTATATGCTACAATGTACAGACGACAGCTGTTACGGACACGATGGATTGGCAAAGGGGGTTTAGCATTCTGCAGATAATTGCGATCCCTGTGGTGAAGCCGATGAACCGCTGCAGCCATGAGTGCTGGTTAACCGCCATAACACCTCACTGACAATGTCTGCAGCTAGAAGTCATCTCTGGAGTGCAGCCATGAGTGCTGGTTAACCTCCATGACAATATCTGCAGCTAGGAGTGATTTATGGAGTGCAGCCACGAGTGCTGGTTAACCGCCATGACAATATCTGCAGCTAGGAGTGATTTATGGAGTGCAGCCACGAGTGCTGGTTAACCTCCATGACAATATCTGCAGCTAGGAGTGATTTATGGAGTGCAGCCACGAGTGCTGGTTAACCGCCATCACACCTCACTGACAATGTCTGCAGCTAGAAGTCATCTGTGGAGTGCAGCCATGGTAGTGGTTGTTGGAGAACTTGGAGACTGGGTCCATCGGATCATGAATGCTCTGTCGGAAAAGGGAAAAGCAAAGAAAAATTAGTGTGTGGTTTACACACAAACACGAACACTTTTTCATATAATTATACAAACATACGCACGAACGCTTGCACACACACACACAAACACACACATACACACACACGGGGGGGGGGGGGTCTGGATGCCCTAGTATACACACACACACACACACACACACACACACACACACACACACACACACACACACACACACACACACACACACACGGGGGGGGGGGGGGGGGGGGGGGGGGGGGGGGTCTGGATGCCCTAGTGGTAAGAATATTGCGGTCGCAATTTGACGAGCTGGGTTCGATTCCCGTTCGAGGGGATTTTTCATCTGGAGTTAACATCAGTGCTGACTCTACTCCCCCCAAGGGTCTTTCGAATGAGACTGTAAACCAAGGCCCTGTGTGCCAACGCACGCAGAACATCTTGCGCACACGTTAATTACTGTATGACAAGGTTTACAAATCTACATACACACGGGGACTGGATATAAAAAGCACATGAGTGCTTATTCTATTATCCTCGATATAAAAGAATAAAACAAAATAAATAGATAAACACACACACATAAACGCACATTAACACTCACTCATATACACATGCACGTACGCACGCACATACACACATACATACACACTCACACCCACGCACGCACGCACACTTGTACACCAACACACACACGTATGCTCACTTTGATTAACATGTTCATTAACAACATAGCCACTGAAGTACTAGGACACAATTTCATAGACAGTGTTTCCTGTACTTTGAAACGAAAACAAACTACACAAAACAGAAAAGGCACACGATTGCATGTTGAATCTCCCTCTAACTGAGCTTAACCACAGAGAACAATGGAGAGAAAGAGAGAGAGAGAGAGAGAGAGGAGAGAGAGAGAGAGAGAGAGAGAGAGAGAGAGAGAGAGAGAGAGAGAGAGAGAGAGAGGAGAGGAGAGAGAGAGGAGAGAGAGAGAGAGAGAGAGAATGAATGAATGAATGAATGAATGAATGAATGAATGAACATTTTTATTGAGGGAAAAGATTAAGCACAATGGAGGCTTGTTTTCATCCAGCCCTCTTTAAAAAAAAAAAAAAAAAAAGTGAATCAATCAACCAATCAATCCAAATGCGTAATTCAAGTATAAATCTATGAAAATCAAAATTTGGTGAATAAATCAACCAATCGTATGATTTGAGCATAAAGTTATAACATTTGAAAAGAGAGAGAGGGAGGGAGTGAGAGGAATAAGGTGCGGGCTGTTATTATTTTTTCAGCTCCTGAAGAGGGTAAGAAGAAATGGACAAAGAAAAGAGAAAAATAGAATAGAGGGAAAGAGGGAGAGGAGGAGCAAGAGGAGGGGAAGAGGAGAGAGAGAATAAAAAAGGATCAGGGAAACAATAAGAACTACAATTATGCAAGTTAGTACCTACTTATGTCAAGTGAGCAAAATCATAACATACACAAGATTATACAAAGGAGAGAGAGAGACGGACAGACAGAGACAGAGACAGAGGAGGGGTGGGAGACGAGAGAAGAAGACTACCCTGTACCTCTATGTGGAAAGTCCTATTTTTTTTGTGAGACTTGAACACATGACACATGAAGGGACATTTAACCCACGCAGAGAATCCTACACCAGCTGAGACTGAGATCAGCAGCTGCTTCCACGATAGACAAAACCACCTGTGGCAAGAAGTGTGGCGGACCTGTGTCCCACACTGCAGGGTCATGAGGGCTGAAGATGACGGAGAGAAATTGGGAAACACAATGTGTCATGAGGATTATGAACATGACGGAGGAAAAACTGGGAGACACACTGTGTCATGAGGGCTATGAACATGACGGAGAGAAACTGGGAGACACACTGTGTCATGAGGGCTGAAGATGACAGAGAGAAACTGGGAGACACACTGTGTCATGAGGGCTATGAAGATGACGGAGAGAAACTGGGAGACACACTGTTCTGAGGTTGAGACGAGAGAATGAGACAGGCATGAGTATGAAGATGACGGAGAGAAACTGGGAGACAATGATGAGGAAAACTATGCTGCAGAAAGAGTTCAGTCTTGACTTCTCCCCCCCCCCCCCATCTGTAGCGGAGCATGTCCAAAGTCCGGAACACAAGGCTTCATAGAAACATCATTCCTGACTGTCGCTCAATCCAGACACCACTGAACATCATTATGTCACCCAGCAGCCGTGCAGGGCTCCTCTGAACGTAGGCCCAACGCCGACCTGTCATTAACTAGTTCCCTATACACTTCCTGCCGTGACCAACCAGAGAATAATTGGGGGCAGAGAGATTGGAGCGTGAGGCTTGAGAAGAACAGGACAGTAAGGTCATAGAAGATGACCCCAACATCCGCACCTCCTATCTCCACAGCCCTAGAGCCCGGGAAGAGAGGCAGGGGGACCATGCCGGGAAATCCATCCTTGAACACAGACAGACTTCCAGCTCTGAACCCTCTCCTGATCACTGACAAACACAGGCGTCCCCCCAAAACCACTAAGCCCAACTCCTCCCACCACACCACGTGACAAAGAAGTTTTGACAGGGGAGAGAACTACATGTGACCGAGCAAAACTTAGACAAAGTGCCAGTGACAGAACTCTTTATTTATTAACTTGCAGCTTGAGAAAACGATCTATTTTCTCGGGACTTTAAATCGATTACTGCCCTTGCCCGGACGCTTTTAGATACGCACAAATTAAACTCATGCATGATTCATCATCTAAACTCAACTTGACATCCGCTTCAATTCAATTTACTTCCTTGTCCCTGGGGTGTGGCGACGATGAAAGTGTTTAGGAAATGAATGGCGCTGGCTTCCACTGAGGACCAGGCGTTCTGTGCCAGGTGAAGACAGACCCGCGCTGAGCAAAGAGGGCTCCAGGTTTATACCAGGGTGTGGTCTGAACCATCAAGGAAAGAAGAAATAAATTGTGACACTCCACCACGAAATGAGTCACACTGCATCTGACCTACTTTTCGGCTTGGAGCCATTTTAGGGGGTGAGGTGGGGGTCAGGTTATAGACTTTGAGATTTAGATTGGTTATAAAACTAGATCTATAGCCATTTTTCTTTCCTTACACTAAAGTATCAAAGAGTTGTTTTGTTTCCTTTTTGTCTAAAATACAACAAGAGGGTGTATGCTGTTTTGTTTTTATATATTTTTGTCATTTTTGGGGGAAACAAAATGGCCTACGCTTCCAAAAGGCAGAACGGGTTAAAACGTGTGCGTAAGAAGTTCTACGTGCGTTTGCATACGGTGTCTCGGTTTTAAGGGTTGTTTTTTTTTCCCAAAGGACTTTTTGGGCGGTGGAGTTGGTACTGATGTCTACTCCAGGGGAAAATCCATTAAACGGGCGTTTCAGCACTAGCCCGAATTGGGCTCGATTGTAGATCGTCAGATTGCAAGCGCAACGCTCTAACCACTAGTCTGCCTTCCACCCCCTGCCACCTTCTTTAAAATAATATATTCAAAACCGTACAAAAACCATGTAAAAGCGTATAACGAAGAACTATGTAAATACGGTACATTAGCAGACACATAAAAAAACCCGCACAATAAGAACCGACATAAAAGCATACAACGAAAAGCCATAACATTAAACAAACTATAGCATAAAATTCTGTCATGAAAACCCATAATCTAAACAAACTGGACACTAAAATGCTGCGCTACAAAGGGAGTCTAGACGTTGACTCAGTGCAGCAGCAGTCAGAAAGCAAGACGTCCCGGCCTGATGGCATGACGGACACAGACGTGATGCTCGTTAGCGGAGGCATTGTTACACAGGCCACTGGAGTCTGGCTGGTACACAGACAGACAGACAGACAAGACAGACAGGCCCAATTTTTCCTCTGTCATTTTCCCCGTGTGTGCCCTACCCCCCCCCCCCCCCCTCCCCGCCTCCACTCTTCCTGAAGACCAGCTTTCAGCTGAATCCGGGCTGAGCGCTGCTACCCCATCCCCTTGTTCTGTGTCATTTGCTTTTGATCCAGTGTATTTGTTTCCTCTCTTTCTTTCTTGTTCCAGCGTCTTGATATCTCTCTTCTCCGCCTCTCTCAGTCTTCGGGTTTGTTTCTGTCTGTCTGTCTGTCTCTGTCTGTCTGTTATGTATGTATGTATGTATGTATCTCCCTTTCTTTCTGTTTGTTTCATTGTTTGTCTGTCTGCCTGTATGTCTGTCTGTGTCTGTCTCTGATTGTCTGTCTGTCTTTCTGTCTGGTCTCTCTTTCTTGTCTTCTGTCTCTGTCTGTCTGTCTGTCTGTCTGTCTGTCTGTCTGTCCTGTCTGTCTTGTCTGTCTGTACTGTTTTCTGTCTTGTCGTGATCTTGTCGTCTGTCGTCTGTCTGTCTGTCTGTTCTGTCTGTCTGTCTGTCTGCTCCTCTCTTCTCTCTCTCTCTCTCGTCTCTCTTCTCTCTCTCTCTCTCTCTCTCTCCTCTCTCTCTCTCTCTCTCTCTCTCTCTCCACTTTTCCTTTCAGTCTCTCCCCTTGCTTACTCTCTTTAGGGTCAGTATGCTGTCTTTGATTTTTCCCTTTCCTCTTGCATCCTGATGGGAAACAACTACAATTACTGTAATACCACTGCCCGTAGTGATGCTATGTCATTTGGTGCTGCTGCTGCTGCTGCTGAAAATGATAATGATGAAGGGGGAGGATGAGGACAGTGTCAAAGGTATAAGCAAATAATAAAAAAGACGAATATGATGGTGGAGAAGGTGGTGGTGGAGGTGGTGGTGGTGGTGGTGGTGGTGGTGGTGCTTCTGCTGCTGCTGCTGCTGCTGCTGATGATGATGATTATGATAGTATGGTTGTAGTGGCAGTGTCCTTTGTGTTCCTGGTGACCAAATTGATGTTCTGGGATTTTGAACCCTTGCCTTTAGCACCTAATGCATGCAGCCATCTTTTTCAATTTAAAGCTGGGTTTGGGCAGCCAAACTCATCCAGCCACAAAAAGGATCCTAGGCGTGACCACACACTGTGTGTTGTACACTCGACAAGCATTTGCTAAGATGATTTCAAAAGGCTTTTTGTAACCCCCTTTTTGATCCTCCCTACTGTTTTCTCGTTATTCCCATTGTCTATGCTTTCCTGGTTATGTTGAAGTATGTATGCAATATACTGGGTTGCAACTCACTGACTAGAAAGCAAGTTTCAGTGTTTTGGCTTTCCCCTGGGGGGGTTATAGCAAGCAGAATATTGCATCACGTCTTCACCCCCTCCAGCCTTTAGCAGATGGTAGATGCTTCACCAGCTTCATCCCTCACGAAAGCCTCTGGCGCATGCTGGGTTTCATCGCTTCAGCTAAACCTTCGTTCATACATGGCTTGTTGTGTCTGAAAGTAGAAATGAGTTTCTAGTGCATCAGCAAGATATTATGTGTATGAAAAGGATATGGATCTTTTAGTGCATGAACAAGATATTATGTGTGTGAAATGAATATGGATGTTTTAGTGCATGAACAAGATATTATGTGTGTGAAAAGGATATGGATATTTTAGTACATGAACAAGATATTATGTGTGTGAAATGAATATGGATTTTTAGTGCATGAACAAGATATTATGTGTGTGAAACAGACATGGGTTTTTGGTGCATGAACAAGATATTATGTATGTGAAACATATATGGATTTTTACTGCATGAACAAGATATTATGTGTGTGTGAAACAGATATGGATTTTTAGAGCATGAACAGGATTTGATTTGATTTGATTTATTCTTTCATATCGAGGATAATGGGATAAGCACTCTTATGCTTTTTTCATCCAGTCCCGTGTGTATGCAGTTTTGTAAATGTCACCTGTTCCCACCGGCACACCATGGCCTACTCTTACGAAAAGCGGAACAGGATTTAACGTGTGCACAAGATGTCCTGTGTACGTTCGCACACGGGGCCTTGGTTTAAAGTCTCATCCGAAGGACTTTTGGGGAGAGTAGAGTCAGCACTGATGTGTGTTATTACGTGGATATTATGTGTGTGAAATAGATATGAGTGTTTAGTGCATGAACAAGATATTGTGTGTGAAATAGATATGGGTGCTTAGTGCATGAACAAGATAGTGTTGTGTTGTGTGTGGGGTGTGTGTTGTGTGTGTGTGTGTGTGTGTGTGTGTGTGTGTGTGTGCGCGCGCCGCACGCGCGCGCGCGTGTGTGTGTGTCTGTACTGGTACTGGTCAGCTGAAATTAGGCTGGAGCTCCAGCACCTGAGACTGTGACCCTAACAGTGTAACCACGAAGCTGTTCTGCATCATCAACTACTGAGAGAAAACCAGACCCAAGAGAGACAGTTACCTCCAGTGTTGGTCCACTGATTGAAAGAGCACTGTGAAATTGGCATCCTTCAGGTGCATAAGCCCCACTGGGTGGTTCCCGTCTTCCTTATCAGGTACTACTAATAAACTCACTCTGGGTAGGCACCACTCGAAGTTTAAAAATGCCTGTCATTCTTGCTGCATCCGAACCGGTGATTTTTCCACCAAGAAACCCAAGGCTCTAACCACGGCGGCTGATGAAAAACCTCTGAAAAAATATTCACCAACCTTTGTCTTTGCAGACTGAGTTAGCTACTTTCGCTCTCTTGCTCCTTCCTTTTTGGTTGTGTTGCTTCACTTTTGCTCTTTACGTGGACACCAAGTGATCAATGCCACCATTGTTCTTACGTCGTTTTACTTGTTTTTCTTTGATCTTTGAGTGGAGCACGAGTGATCACTGCTATCATTGTTCTTACGTCTTTTTGTATTTTTTGTGTTATCGTTAAGCAAGCAGTTGTCACTTCGCCGAAGGAGTCCTCTGTTTAGTTTAAGCCGCTTGTTTGTTAGGTTTTGTTTATTTTTCTTTGATAATCACTAGTTGTGTTTTCGTTCTTTGAGAATTACTGGTTCCTTATTCTTTTCGTTGTTGTGTAATCTTCATAGATTGTTCCTTGTTCCTTAACTATCACTGATTGTTTATTTTGCCGTCATTTTTTTCTTTTTTGATTACAGATTGTTTCCTCTTTTCTTGAATGATCGCTGATCAGTTTATTGATAGCTTGTTTTTAATTTTTCTTCAGTAATTACATATTCGTTTTTTAATAATCGCTTATTTTGTTCTTCGTGTTTTTTTATCAATCACTTTGAAAGTCTAAGCCCAAAATTGAAATATTTTTTACAAGTTCTTTGTTTGTTTCTTTGTACATCTAATCGTCCTCTGCGACAATGCGTTCCTGCTTTTAAATTATTAGAAAGAAAAGCATGGTTTTGTCTATTTCTATATTTCTGATTTCTGTCTCTTTCTACCTTTGCTTTCTTTGTCTCTGTCTGTCTGTCTGTCTGTCTCGGTTCGTCTGTCTGCTTTCCATCTTTCTCTCTCTCTCTTTCTCTCATACTCCTTTCCGGAGAGATGTTCGATAGCCTCCCTCACTCCTTCTCTGTCTCTGTCTTTCTCTGTCTCCGTCTCCGTCTCAGTATCTGTCTGTCTGTCTGTCTGTCTGTCTGTTCTGTCTGTCTGTCTCTGTCTCTGTCTCTCTGTCTCTGTCTCTGTCTCTCTGTCTCTGTCTCTGTCTCTGTCTCTGTCTCTGTCTCTGTCTCTCTCTCTCTCTCTCTCTCTCTCTCTCTCTCTCCCTCCTCTCTCTCTCTCTCTCTCTCTCTCTCTCTCTCTCTCTCTCTCTCTCTCTCTTCTCTCTCTCTCTCTCTCTCTCTCTCTCTCTCTCTCTCTCTCTCTCTTCTCCCTCTTCCCCCTCTCTCTGTGAGTAATAGTATTTTGAAAAACAGGTTTTTGTGTTGCACAATGTTTTCCTTTGATCTGAAATTCAACTGCGGCTGTTCCTGCTGCTGTTGAGAGAACTGTAATGTGACTTAGACCCTCAGAAAACCCCGCTCCTTCTTTGATGTGGGAGCCTCAGCATCTTCTGAAGTAGGAGTACATCTGCGAGTATGGAGAAGTTTTGGGTTTAATATCGTTCCCCGGCTAGTGGTCCGAGGTTCACCATGGAGAGATGTGTCCGCCTACAGCTGCTCTCTGATGTGTCGCCTACAGCTGCTCTCTGATGTGTCGCCTACAGCTGCTCTCTGATGTGTCCCGCCTTACTAAGCTGCTCTCTGATGTGTCGCCTACAGCTGCTCTCTGATGTGTCGCCTACAGCTGCTCTCTGATGTGTCCGCCTACAGCTGCTCTCTGATGTGTCCGCCTACAGCTGCTCTCTGATGTGTCCGCCTACAGCTGCTGTCTGATGTGTCGCCTACAGCTGCTGTCTGATGTGTCGCCTACAGCTGCTCTCTGATGTGTCGCCTACAGTACAGCTGCTGTCTGATGTGTCGCTACAGCTGCTCTCTGATAAGGAAGCTGCGTTCCGACTTCAGCGATGGCTGTAAACATGACTCCAGTGTGCAGGCGTTTTCGAAAATTAGTCCTCGCTTGGCCTACTCTTCCGAAAGGTAGAGCACGTTTTAAAGTGTGCACAAGATGTTATTCGCGCATTTGCATGCGGGGCCTCCGTTTATAGTCTCAGCTGACAGATTTTTGAGGGAGTGGAGTCCTGACTGACAGACGTTAAATGCAGGGGGAAATCCCCTTGAGCAGCCCCTCGATGGAGGCTTGAACCCTGGCCGTCAAATCACGAGACCAACCCGCTAACCACTAGGCCATCCTACAGACCTGTGTGAGTTATTCTTATGAACAGTCCTTCGGGTCAACATCTCACCTAGTCTGTCCCTAGTGTCTCCTAGATATTGTCAGATGCCAGGAGGGAGACAGTGTGCAGGTAATGAAAGCTGATCACCGACTTGGGAACGCTTCAAAACAGCTAAACCTTTGTAAGAAAGAGTTGCCATTTGGAGAAAACGTTCTCTCAGTGGTGGCTCATTCTATACGCTAGCCTTGCATCAGAAAATGTTCTCTCTTAATGCTGGCTCCTTCTGTATGCTCTTCATCTTGCTAAACACTTGATACAGTGCATTCTGACTTTTTTGCCTATCGTTTCAGACAGTGACCTATAGTTCCCAGTTTCTAAACCCACATGATTTGTCAAACAACGTTCCCATATACAGAATGATAAACACACACATACACAATATCAGATGTGCACATACGGGCAGACAAACACACACACAGACACACATACACACACATACACTCATACACACATACACACACAAAGACTTACACGTGATTTTCTTTTTATGAAACTCACAGAATTTTTTTATATGACAGTCTTTCCGTTTACTTTCTTATTATTTTTCAACATACCCCACCCCACTCCCCCAAACACCACACCATTCAACACCACACCATACCATACCACACCACACCACACCACACCACACCACACCACACCACACCACACCACACCACACCACACCACACCACACCATTCAACACCACACCACACCACACCACACCACACCACATCACACCACACCACACCACACCACACACACCACACCACACCACACCATATCATATTACATCACATCGCAGCACAGCACACTATACTATCCAATATCTAACAGTACTGTGGAATCCCGAATGTCGACTATCCATATTGTCGCCAGTGATAATAACTCATATTATATACCTCAATTACTCAGATTGCCCCAATCCAATTTGTCCATCTACCTCTGCGCGCGCGCGCGCGCGCGCGCGCGCGCGCGCGCGCCGCGCGCGCGTGTGTGTGTGTGTGTGTGTGTGTGTGTGTGTGTGTGTGTGTGTGTGTGTGTGTGTGTGTGTGCGTGTGTGTGTGTGTGTGTGTGTGTGTGTGTGTGTGTGTGTGTGTGTGTGTGTGTGTGTGTGTGTGTGTGTGTGTGTGTTTGCTATCTTCTCTTCTGTCTGTTATTTCTCTTTTATTTGCTGTTTTTTCTGTCTTTCTCGTCTGGGTCTCTGTCAAAAGATGCGTTCTCTTTCTGATAAATCGGGGTTCTTGTTTACGTGTTGATGTGTAGTCGCCTTCAGAAACAGTCGATGTTGTGTAAAATGTTGGTACTTGTATCTTTTTTGGTCTTTTTCCATGTTTCTGTCTGTCCCTGTGGTTATTCTATCTCTCCGACTGTCTCATCAGTTCTTTGTCTTGCTTAGTCTCTCTATCCCCCCCTTTTCTCTCTCTCCCTCTCTCTTTCTCTCTTTCTGTCTCTGTCTCTGTCTCTCTGTCTCTCTGTCTCTCTGTCTCTCTGTCTCTCTGTCTCTCTGTCTCTCTGTCTCTCTGTCTTCTCTGTCTCTCTCTCTCTCTCTCTCTCTCTCTCTCTCTCTCTCTCTCTCTCTCTCTCTCTCTCTCTCTCTCTCTCTCTGACCCCTGACTTTGTTCGGACACAAACGGTATACTGAGTCCTTCATTGGAAAGAGACTAACTAGCCACAGCACACCAGCAAACGGAGCCTGACTGCCAGCTGAAAGATTCCAGCTGCTTTGAGAAGCGGTGACCCTAGTGCTGTGTTGGACGGTCTAGGAAAGAGAGGGACTTTTCCATAGAAAAAGGGAGGAATGAACAAGAAAAAGGAGATTCAGTTCTGGGCATGGAGTTTTCAGCATGCCATATTCATCTGCAGTTTTAACCAGCATGATCAGCGTGATCGGTAAAGAGGGAAAACACACGGAGGCTGTTTTGTACTGGAATCACTTTTGGACAGAAAACCAGTGCAGCTGTTTCAGCAAGAAGGCAGGACTGACGACAAGAGAGGAAGGAATTAACGGCAGCGCAACGCATTTTTGCTCAACAACAGACAACGATAGTTGCTGTCTGAGCGCTCGACGAAAGAGACGATGAATGGGAGTAGCCGCAAAACGTTGCACTTTGTGCATGAGAAGTTCCTGTCAACATGCCGCTACAGCAGTACAGTCTGATCAAGATAAGACCACAGTCGAAAGAACAAAACAAGCAACACAATCAACAAATTAAACGTCCTTGTGCATTACAAAAAATGCAAAAAAAGATTATCTTTAGATGAAATCCTTAGAATGATAAGAAACTTTGACTCTTCGAAATGGTCTTAGAAAACCAAATTCCGCACCCCTGGAGTTTTGACATCAGCACTGAATCCTACTGTTCCAAAAGTCTTTCAGATGAAACTATAAACCGAGGTCCTGTGTGCGAATGCAAGCACATTATTTTGTGCACACGTTAAAGCCTGTTGGAGTTTTTGGAAGAGTAGGCCATTTTGTGCCGGTTGGAACGAATGACAAAACTTACAAGACCCCATGTACCTGGGGAACGGACTTGTAAAAAGTACATAAGTGCTCAGTCTGTTATCCTAGAAATAAAGGAAGAAAAAAGATGGCTGTCGATTCATTTCCTACTCAGACCACTACAGAAGATTTCGCTGTGTCCTTATCACTGGACAAAAAACTGCAAAAAATATCTTCAGCTTTTTTTTTAAAGAGAGAGAAAGACTTCCTCATACCAAACTTTTTAAAGGCGCAGAAAAATGTCACCGGGTCCAAAGTTTTGAAAGGAAAGTTATTTCATTTCTTCCTGCTGCTGAGCTAAGCAATCCTTACACATCACTCTCCCAATCTGGACAAAGAGTTTGAGAGAGAGACAGACAGACAGAGACAGAGACAGAGAGACAGAGCGAGAGAGACAGAGAGACAGAGAGACAGAGAGAGAGAGACAGAGACACAGAGAGAGAGACAGAGACAGAGACAGAGACAGAGAGAGAGAGAGAGACAGAGACAGAGACAGAGAGAGAGAGAGACAGAGAGAGAGAGAGAGAAGAGAGAAGAGAGAGAGGAGAGAGAGAGAGAGAGAGAGAGAAGAGAGAGAGAGAGAGAGAGAGAGAGAGAGAGAGAGAGAGAGAGGAGAAGAGAGAGAGAGAGAGAAGAGAGAGAGGAGAGAGAGAGAGAGAGAGAAAAGGGAGATCCAATCCAATCCAATCAATTAAGATTCTTTTTTTTTTCGAGGATAAAAAACAGGCACCCACATGCTTTTTACATCCAGTCCCCACTCTAAGGCATACATCATAAAATAATAAGATAAAGAGAGAGAGAGAGAGAGAGGAGAGAGGAGAGAGAGAGAGAGAGAGAGAGAGAGAGAGAGAGAGAGAAGAGAGAGAGAGAGAGAGAGAGAGAGAGAGAGAGAGAGAGAGAGAGAGAGAGAGAGTCAGAGACAGAGGGAAACAGAGACAGAGGCAGAGAGAGACAGAGACAGAGATAGAGAGAGAAGCGACGGACTGGACAATCTGATAATAATATCTATCTCCTGCATCTTAGGAAAGTGTGTATTGGATTCCCATCAGTTCTACAGAAACGATGTGTAACGGTAGGATGTGGAATAGAAATGTCTGTGTGTATGTGTGTGTGTGTGTGTGTGTGCGCGGCGCGTGCGCGTGCGCGTGTGTGTGTGTGTGTGTGTGTGCATGTGTGTGTGTTTGTATGTGTGTGCGTGTGTGTTTGTGCGTGCTTGCGTGCGTGCATCTGTGTGTGTGTGTGTGTGTGTGTGTGTGTGTGTGTGTGTGTGTTTAATTTAATTTAATTCTTTTATTTCAAGTATGATAGAATAAGCACTCAAGTGCTTTTTCACATCCAGTCGCCGTGTGCATACAGTTTTGTACATTTTGTCATCCGATCCCACCGGCATACACTGGCTTACTCTTCTGAAAAGTGGAACGGATTTTAACGTTGCGCAAGATGTTCTATGTGAGTTTGCACGCAGGACCTCGGTTTATAGTCTCATTTGTAGGACTTTGGGGAGAGTGGAGTCAGCACTGATGGTAATCTCAGAGGAGATGGATCAGGGTCTAGAGGTAACGCGCCAGCCTACAAAGCGAAAAATCCGGGTCGAAGTGTGCGGTGGTTCAAACCCCGTTTGGGCCCAAAAATTTTCACCAATCCATTAGACCAAGAGTGGTGATCTGGGCGCCAGTCTTTCGGATGAGGCAGTAAACCGAGATCCCGTGTGCTACACATTATTATTTAGCGCACGTGAAAGAGACCACGGCAACAAAAAGGTTGTCCCTGGCAAAATTATATAGAAAAAAACACTCTGATAGGGAACAAATACAGCTGCAGACAGGAAAATGAAAAAAATGGGTGGCGCAGCACTTGTGGCGACACGCTCTCCCCGGGGAGAGCAGCTCGAATTTTACACAGAGAAATATGCTGTAACATAACGTGGTAATAAATAAATGAATAATTAAATAATTAAATAAAAATCCGCTTGAAAGAGATTTGAACCAGGATGACTAAATCAAGAGCGAATCACTCTACCCATCAGGCTATCCCATGTATGTGTGTGCGTGCGGACGTGAGTGCGCCGACGCCGCGTGTGTGTGTATCAGTGAGGGTGTGAAGGTATGTGTATATATTATGTATGTGGTGTGTGTGTGTGTGTGTGTGTGTGTGTGTGTGTGTGTGTGTGTGTGTGTGTGTGTGTGTGTGTGTGTGTGTGTGTGTGTGTGTGTGAATACTACGTATACAAAAAAAAAGTGAAGTTGAAGTCTGTCCCGAGCCTAAGGCTCATCAGGCCGGTGCTTATCCCGGTTTCTGTGGCGTTAAGCGACAGAGTCATAGACTCCCCCCCCCCCCCCCTGGATAGGACGCCAGTCTATCGCAGGGTTAACCCCCAACACAAGGTTGGTACCCCTTTTACACCTGGGTGGGGTGAGAAAATGCTACGTATGCGTGCGTTTATTCTGCTCTACCTTTTGGTGTGGATGTGAAAGATAATGGGAAAAGCACTTATGCGCTTTATTCAGTCCTCATGTGCTTGCAGATTTATACATTTTGTTGTCTGTTCCTACCGGTACAAATGGACTACTCTTCCAAAAAGCGGAACTGGCTTTAACGCGTGTACAGGATTTTCTGCACAAACAAAAGAGAGAAAAAGAGAGAGAAAGAGAGAGAGAAAGAGAGAGAGAGAAGAGAGAGAGAGAGAGAGAGAGAGAGAGAGAGAGAGAGAGAGAGAGAGAGAGAGAGAGAGAGAGAGAGAGAGAGAGAGAGAGAGAGAGGAGGGAGGGAGGGAGGAAGGGAATGAGGGAGGGAGGGAGAGAGAGAAAGAGGGGGGGGGGAAGAGAGAGGGAGAGAGGAGGGAGTTTTGGGCCTGTATTTCAGACGCCTGTTTGCACATGGCCGAGTTTCATCGCCCCTAATCACTCAGGAATTAACAGAGCAATTTTCCTGGTTTTTGCCCGGGAAGAAAGATTTCATTTTCAAAGCAAATGAAAAGAAGAAAGAAAACACAACATGGCGGGAACACAGGAAGCTAGCTGATAGTTTTTGTCTTGTCTGTCTGTCTCTCTGCCTGTCTTCTACTTTGCAGATGGGCAGAGCTTTAGTGATGACAGCAGGTAAATCCTTCATGGCATAGTCAGCTTGTCCACTATTGAAACTAGAAAAGAATCTTCTGCTTTCCTGTTGCATGTATTTGCTGGGATATTATTGATTATTGAATCTTTTCCCTGCTATGTAATCACTTTCCTTCCTTTTTTTTCTTTGGGGGGGGGGATTGGGAGGAAAGAAAACTGAAGTTTGGTAGATCATGACCCTGTCCCACATAAGGAACGAATGTTTGCCAAATGAACAACAGCGACATGGGCGATGGAATTTTATCCTGTTGTCAAATGCCCATATTTCAGCGAAAGTAGATCCAAGTCATTGCCAAAAGTATTTGAAATACAGCAGAACACAATACAAATTTGATACATTATCTAATAACAAAAATAAACAGGCACTTCATAATGTAGTTCGTTATTGTGAAAACCATTTGAGTCAGTTTTGAAGTTCTCAACGTTTTTCTATGTATTGTAAGTCCATTTAAGTTGGATTTGCTAATTGTTGATGAATGTGTGAGGAGTGCGTGTATGTGGCAGTGTGTGTGGGGATCTGTATGTCATTGCATGTACATCTTTATGAAACCCAGTGGCTTTTTAAAGTTATTGATTCTTGTAAATGCTGGGTAAACTTTGGAGACCAAAAGTAAAATGTCATTAGAAAATACATCAACTTTCCCACTCTAAACACTGCCATGGAATAGTAGTTACTGTAGCTGATGGTATGTAGCTGAAAGCTGTAGTCTCACACCTAACGAGTGAATAAATACAAATGCACAATACATTATTGTGGCATTGAACTTCACTGGTTTCAAATGCATGGGAGAACAGACCCACTTTCCCACTTTCAAATCTGCCCGGAGAGGCGGTTGTTGAAGCCAAGATCTGCAGCCAGCAGAAAGCTCTCAGTGTTTGTAGACCAGGCCTGCTTTCCTATCCAGGCACCATGTTTACAGCCCCGCCGACAGCAGAGGCTATAGCAGGACTGCCACTTCCTTAATGCTATGCTTTTCAAACCAACAAGTTAACGCTGTCATTACCAGAATGACTGCACTGACCTGAAGAAACTATCATGATTTTTTTTTATAAAGATAGGGAAAATAGTTCCTTTAAAACTCGAAATGTAAACTTGTGAACAGCTCTAACATCCAAAAATTCATTTCCCTGTTGGGATTCCGGGGGTCTGTCGGTATAAACAGCATCCCCACCTTCTGGAAATTCTGTGCCGTCAATTCCCTCTTTTTCATCCCTCTCTTTGTCTGTGCCTTGTTCCTTTCCCTCCTGTCATCTCCTACTTGTATCTCTGTTCTGCCTTCTTGGCCCAGTCTCCTGCCTTTTTTCCTGAAAGACTTAAAAAGAATGATTCTCTCCCACGACGAAGTCGGATGTGCGGGGCCTGACTTGTCAGGCATTTAGCGGCAGCGCAACGTATTTTCGCTCATATGACAGATAACAATAATCCTGACTCTGTGATCGACAACGAAGAAGAAGATGCTCACAGAGCAACAGCTCTGGCGGTGGATCCACGTGGTTGTTGGATCATAAGCAGTATGGATAGACACCAATCGCCATATGAACAAATTCTGTCATATTGCTCATTGTGAACTTTAACGTTTAGCAACGCCTTGTTGTTTGGATCTTGTTTGTTCTTTTTATTCGTCGTCGAATGCTCAGATAGGAGCTATTGCTGTCTGTCATATAAGCGAAAATGCATTGCACTGCCGTTAAGCGCCTGACAAGTCAGGCCCCGCACATCCCACTTCGGCTTGGGAGAGAATCAATATCTTTGAAGTGTTCTAGAAAAAAGTCAGGAGAATGGACCAAGAAAACAGAAGATAGACAAAGAAGAGGTGACAGGAAGAATAGGAACAAGGCAGAAAGAAAGAGAGGGATAGAAAAGAGGGAATTCCTAGCACACAATTTCCAATAGGCCAGGATACTATTCATACTGACAACCCCTCCCCCCCCCCTCCCACACACACATCGGCATCCCTACCGGGATACTTTTTGGATAGCTTGCTTGATTAGCGGCCATTTTATCAGGGAGCGAAAACCACATCCTGCAGCCCCGTTGTAGATAGACACATCAGCTTTGGGATTCCGGAATCTTAACCCTAATAATGGTTAAGACGTTCGCCTGCCAATATGTAAATCGTGAGTTTCTGGGTTCGTACCCAGCCTCGCCCTTTCTTCCCAGTTTGACGAAAAAATC
>CM060330.1:59573076-59588076 GCA_030674155.1 Stramonita haemastoma
GTCTGTCTGTCTGTCTGTCCTGTCTGTCTGTCTGTCTGTCTGTCTGTCCTGTCCTTCTGCTCCTTCTTCTTCTTCTCTCTCTCTCTCTCTCTCTCTCTCTCTTCTCTCTCTCTCTCTCTCTCTCTCTCTCTCTCTCTCTCTTATTTCTTTTTTTGTTTGGTACTGCGTATAGTATTATTGTTTAGAAACTTTTTTTTTGATGTTATCCTTGAAAAGGGCGGGGACTGGATGTAAGAAAGCACATGAGTGCTTATCTATTATCCTCGAATAAAAGAATTTTCCTTGCCTTGCCTTGCCTTGCCTTGCCCCCCCCCCCCCCCCCCCCCCCCCCCCCCCCCCTCTCCTCCTCTCCTCTCCCTCTCCTCTCTCTCTCCTCTCTCTCTCTCTCTCTCTCTCTCTCTCTCTCTCTCTCTTGACTTTTTAAATTCAATGTATTGAACACGATTAGAAAATGTCTTGTTTGGATTTTTATGTGGTAATACATCTTAATATTGTTGATTTTTTTTAAGATTGTTTGTTTGTTGTCGTTAGGTTATTTTTGTTAGCTTTTTTCTCCATATATTTGTTTTAAAGTAAGAAAGATTTGTGAAAATGTCTTGTTATATTTTTTGTATAGGTTGCTTTTCTCTGCTGTCTCCTCTATTTTTTCTTCTCTCTATTCTAATCTATTCGATTTACTTACTGATTATCAGTACATTTGTCTTGACAGTAAGGTTTGAGGCAGTTGGAGATTAAGTGTTTGTTGAATACATATTTATCTCTTTTAAAAAATCAATTACCAAGGTACCCAGAGGGGATTATGTGTTTCTGAAATGTATACCTATATATATTGTTTAAATCATAGGTTGAACTGTTGTTGGTGATTGTGATGTGTGGGGTAGGGGTTTGCTATTAATTTTGAACACTTTTTTGAAAATACAGATTCCCTAATCAGGGCGAGGGCGGATGGAAAAAGTATGTACATACTTACTCTGTAACCATTACAAATAAAGTTATTCACTCACTCATTCATTATTCACTCATTCTCTCTCCAGAAAATAAAACATACTCTTGAATGTCCATGTATCCACATGATATCTTTGAGATTGAAACAAAATGTCCTCTGACGTCGAGCAAGATAACGATCTTGGGATATCTACCGTCAGAATGGTATTTTAGGGATGTACATGATGTCATATATTCACAACTAGACATGAAAGAATTCTTCGTGGAGCAAGTTATTTTGTGGGTTTCTTTAATTAACTCCCTTGAAACGGCGGTCCTTTATGAATTTTAGTAAGAACAAAGAAGACAACAGCGTTCTTGCTAAGGGAGGCAATTCAAAGCATGGGCGATAATCCTTTATGAATTTTAGTAGTTTTAAAGAAGGCAACTGTGTTTTTCATGATCAGGGGAGGGAATTTTAGGCGTCGCTCATTAGCGCAACATGGACCAATGGATATAGGCAAAATAAGATAAACGAAAGGTAAATTGTATTTTTAAATTTTGTCCTAACATGCTTTTTTTAAAAAAAGTACTCCATTGTAGATTTTTTCTGCTCGGCATAATAGACTATTGCTACCCACTTCCCGACAAATAAAAAAGGAGTGAGAGAAGACCTTCTCAGTACATATCCCGCACACCCTGCATGTAGATCTCTCCATAGAACAGCAGGTTATAAAAATTAGCGCTAAGGTGCATAACGCAGAATGGCAGTTGGCTATACAGTTTGATTTAGTTCAAAGTGTATCGGTGATACAGGCTGCGCTTTTCTGTTTTCTTTCTCTTCTTTTTTCTTCTTTTTTTTTTACAGGAGAGAATGTGTACCTGCAGTGACCTGTTCGTTTACTTACCGCTCGTTCCTTTATCTAACTGATTGTCAGATTGTTGTTTTGTAGTTGTGCTTTTTGCGAAGGCGTTCCTTGTTGATTTATTGATAATTCCTTTAGAATGAAGTTTATTGATGACATGCAGGCGAACCTGTGAGTGAATGAGTGAGTGAGTGAATGTGTGTGTGTGTGTGTGTGTGTGTGTGTGTGTGTGTGTGTGTGTGTTGTGTATGTGTGTATGCGTGTGTGTGTGTGTGTGAGAGAGAGTTTTTTCTCCCCTTTTATCAAAATGTTATTTTTATATGACTTATTTTGTCAATAGATGGTGGTGGAGTAATGTTTTCAGTCATTTACCTCATCATATTCTCATGTTTGCTCGTTAATTATTGCGCTTTTTTTCAAATCAAAATCATCATTTGCTTCTTACTTCTTATCTTCGTTTTTGAATGCGTGCCTTAAAAAAAAAACATAATTAATGTATTGCTTTTTTATTTCTTGTCTATTGTTTGCTACTTGGTATGGTTTCTTGCTCTTGGTATTTGGGTAATTATTGTTGTTGTT
The DNA here is from genome assembly GCA_030674155.1 of Stramonita haemastoma. Classification (NCBI taxonomy): domain Eukaryota; kingdom Metazoa; phylum Mollusca; class Gastropoda; order Neogastropoda; family Muricidae; genus Stramonita; species Stramonita haemastoma. Next base: position 59,575,446 of record CM060330.1, read on the forward strand.
GTTTAGTTAGATATTTTGTTTTATCTTGATGTATCCCTGATAAGGGCGGGGACTGGGTGTAAAAAAGCACACGAGTGCTTATTCATTATCCTCGAATAAAAGAATTGCCTTTGCCTTGCCTTGCCTTGCCTTCTTTGCCTCTCTCTCTCTCTCTCTCCTCTCTCTCTCTCTCTCTCCTCTCTCTCTCTCTCCTCTCTCTCTCTCTCTCTCCTCTCTCTCTCTCTTCCTCTCTCTCTCTCTCTCTCTCTCTCTCTCTCTCTCCTCTCTCTCTCTCTCTCTCTCTCTCTCTTCTCTCTCTCTCTCTCACACCACACACACACACACACACCACCACACACACACACACACACACACACACACACACACACACACACACACACACCACACACTTTTGCATCCAGCGTATGTGCAAAGGCAGATGCTAACCAGTTTGATCAAAACGGGAAAGAGAGGCATTCACACCACTTCCAGCTGAGGCAGCCAGGCTCCTTGGCCCAACAAGCAGGCAAAGAAATCCCTCCACTCTTTGATGCCAAACAGAAGCTGACACAGGGACCTCCTGGGACGCAGGGCTGAAGAGATCGGGTGAAACAAATCTTAACTGAGCTATTTGTCATGCGATTGAAACCATACAACTGGCAAAGAGCTTTACCTCACACACCTTTCAAAATGCTCTGTATAGAGCAGCAGCAGATGGTGCAGTATTTCCCACTGATAGCTTCAACCAGACAGGTTTGAACGATCCTCTTCAATCGTACAGTTGAAAAGGCTTGCCTTCTTGCCGCCTTAACGTGCAGCATCTATCTTTCCTTTTGCAGGCGACAAATGTTGGATGTCCCCTTTCCTTTCCATTATCAGCTGAATGGCTGATGGATGGGTGACAGCACTTGGATGGAACAGAAAAAAAAGAAAGAAGAAGAAAGGAGATGAAATAAGGGGAAGGTTGAGGAGGAGGAGAAGACGATTAAGAAGAAAAGAGACAAGCAGGCAGAGAATAAGCATACGGCTTTGTGTGTGTGTGTGCGTGCGTGCGTGCGTGCGAACGCGCACGCACGCGTGAGTGTGTGTATGTATGTGTGAGAGAGAGATAGAGAGACAGACAGACAGACAGACAGACAGACAGACAGACAGACAGACAGACAGACAGACAGACACGGACAGATTTGATTTGATTTTTTCTTTTATATCGAGGATAATGGAATAAGCACTCTTGTGCTTTTTTTCATCCAGTTCCCGTGTGTATGCTGTTTTGTAAATGTCATCTGTTCCCACTGGCACACGATGGCCTACTCTTACGAAAAGCGGAACAGGATTTAACGTGTGCGCAAGATGTTCTGCGTGCGTTCGCACACGGGGCTTGGTTTAAAGTCTCATCCGAAGGACTTTTGGGGAGATTGGAGTCTGCACTGATGTTAACTCCAGCAGAAAAATCTCCTCGACGGGACTCGAACCGGGTCGTCAAATTGCTAGCGCAATGTTCTGACCACTAGGCTATCGGTCCCCCCCCCCCCCCCCCCCCCCAGAGAGGGAGGTAGGGAGGGAGGGGCGCATACAAACAGACTCAAAAACAGACAGGAAAATAGATAGACACAGACAAACCAAACAGACAGAGAGGGAACCAACAAATTTGATTTGAAGGCAATACCAGATAAAACATGACAATAAGTCTGGCATCTAGCCCTGGGAAAGAGCAGGGACAGGAGCAGAGAGCGGACTAGGGAGAGATCAACAGCGACACAGGAGACACATAGGCAGGAGACACATAGGCTGGACTAGGGAGAGATCAACAGCGACACAGGAGACACATAGGCAGGAGACACATAGGCTGGACTAGGGAGAGATCAACAGCGACACAGGAGACACATAGGCAGGAGACACATAGGCTGGACTAGGGAGAGATCAACAGCGACACAGGAGACACATAGGCAGGAGACACATAGGCTGGACTAGGGAGAGATGCAACAGCGAACACAGGAGACACATAGGCAGGAGACACATAGGCTGGACTAGGGAGAGATCAACAGCGACACACGTATACACCAAGGCAGGAGACACATAGGCTGGACTAGGAGAGATCAACAGCGCACAGGAGACACATAGGCAGGAGACACATAGGCAAGGAGACACATAGGCAGGAGACACATAGGCAGGAGATACACAAGGCAGGAGACACATAGGCTGGACTAGGAGAGATCAACAGCGACACACGATACACCAAGGCAGGAGACACATAGGCCAGAGGAGATAATTATGTTGGTACAGTTGTCTAGTATTGTGTTACACTGTATTGTATTGTATTATATTGCGTTGGGCTGTGCTGTATTGTAATGTGTAGTATTGTATTGTATTGCGTTGTACTGTATTGAGTTGTATTACATTGTGTTGTGTTTTATTATGTTATATTGTATTGTATTGAATCGTATTGTATAGTATTCTAATGTATTGTATTGTGTTGTAATTATTGCATTTTATTGTATTCTGATGTATTGTATTTCTCTTGTTGAATTGTGTGTATTGTGTTGTATTGTATTATACTGAATCGTTTTGTATTGTATTGTATTGTATTGTATTGTTTGTATTGTATTGTATTGTATCGTATTGTATTGTATTGTACCGTGTTAGTGTATTGTATCGTTTTGTGTTATATTACACTGTATAGTATTGTATACAATGCTTAGTCACGGCAGGTTTCTTTGCGTGAAATTCGTGCTCCTGTCCCTGGGGAAAACGTGTCGCCACAAGAGCAGCGCCTCCTCTGCACAAAAATGGATTTTTTCAACATACTTTTTGAAAGACAGCTTTCTTATTTTCACTGGGTTTTTGTTTTGTTTGACGTGCATTAAATGTGTGTTGCATGCAGGACCTCAATGTGTCCTCTTATCCAAAAGACTAGCATCCAGACCACCACTGATGGTCTAGTGCACAGAGGCCGAAATAGGAAGACACAGGCATTCAACAGAGGGAAGAGAGAAAAACTGTCTGGAAATACTGTTGAAAACGCCAAAAGCTATTGACTTCTGGATGCTGTGTGTGTGTGTGTGTGTGTGTGTGTGTGTGTGTGTGTGTGTGTGTGTGTGTGTGTGTGTGTACGTGTGTGTAGTGTGTGTGTGTGTGTACGTGTGTGTACGTGTGTGTAGTGTGTGTATGTGTGTCTATTTATTTATTTTATTAATCTATTTATTCTTATATATCGAGAATAATGGAATAAACACTCATGTGGGTTTTTTTACATTCAGTCCCCGTGTGTATGCAGGTTTGTAAATCTTGTCATCTATTTCCACCGGCATACAATGGCGTACTCTTACGAAAAGCGGAACAGGATTTAACATGTGCGCAAGATGTACTGCGTGCGTGTTTGCGTGCGTAGGTGCGTGCGTGCGTGTGTGTGTATGTGTGTGTGCGTGCGTGTGTGCATGTGTGTACGTGCGTGCGTGTGTGTGCGAGTATGTGTGCGTGTGTGTGTGCGCGCGTGTGTGTGTGTGTGCATGTGTGTGCGCGTGTGTGTGTGCATGTGTGTGCGCGTGTGTGTGCGTGTGTGGTGTGTACATGTCTCTTCTGTATAGGCATGTGTGCAACGACTGTGATTGTGGGGTGTGTGCTATAATTATGACAGGGAAATGGACAGCCCAGTGCAGATTGCTCGTGTACTGGCATAAGGGGGGATAGGACCGGTACAGGAACAGTATAGAACACACAGCTTTTCTCTTCTCTCCTTTTATATTCCTGCTTCTTTTTGGATCTGTCTGTCTCTGTGTTTGTCTGGGATCTTTCTGTGCGTCCACGCGCGCGCGCACGTGTGTGTATGTGTGTTCGTCCGTGCGTGTGTGTGTGTGTGCGTGTGTGTGTGTGTGTGTGTGTGTGTGTGTGTGTGTGTGTGTGTGTGTGTGTGTGTGTGTGTGTGTGTGTGTGTGTGTAGGTGTTGTATGTGCGCGTGCACCAAACACATACATGTGTCAGTGTGGGGTGGGGGGATGGAGGGGGGCTGCGCTTTTTATTTATCTATTCATTTATTTATTCTTTTAAATCGAGGACAGTAGAAAAAGCACTCATGTGCTTTTTACACCTAGTCCCCGTGTGTATACCGTTTTGTAAATCATGTCACCTGTTCCCACCGGCACACAATGGCCAACTCTTTCAAAAAGTGGAACAGGATTTAACGTGTGCGTAAGATGTTCAGCGTGCCTTCGCACGCGGGGCCTCGGTTTATAGTCTCATCCGAAGGACTTTTGGGGGCAGTGGAGTCAGCACTGATATAAACTACAGGGGGAAAATCCCCTCGACCGGGAATCGAACCCAGGTCGTCAAATTGCGAATGCAATATTCTGACCATTAGGCTATCCTGTCCCCCCGCATGCATTAGTGTGTGTATGCATGTGTTTGTCTGCATTCGCACGCATGTGTGTGCATGCGTATGTGCCAAGTCAAGTCAAGGCAAGTAATTATTTCCAGACGGTACAATGAATGAGCACTGATTTGCTTTTTTCATCATTGTGCGCGTGTATGTGTGTGTGTTAGAAAGCCTGAGTGATGTCTAGCAAAGTGGACAGGGGGGGGGGGGGGGGGGGGGGGGTGAAAGATGGCGGCTGTCATGAGTCCTTGTTCTTCTCTGCCAGTTCTGCCTGCTGCTTCTGCATCACTGAGGCCACTGCACTAGGCTGTGCTTCTTTCAGCTCATCTTTCACCACTGCACTGGGCTGTGCTTCTTTCAGCTCATCTTTCACCACTGCACTGGGCTGTGCTTCTTTCAGCTCATCTTTCACCACTGCACTGGGCTGTGCTTCTTTCAGCTCATCTTTCACCACTGCACTGGGCTGTGCTTCTTTCAGCTCATCTTTCACCACTGCACTGGGCTGTGCTTCTTTCAGCTCATCTTTCACCACTGCACTGGGCTGTGCTTCTTTCAGCTCATCTTTCACCACTGCACTGGGCTGTGCTTCTTTCAGCTCATCTTTCACCACTGCACTGGGCTGTGTCTCTTTTCAGCTCATCTTTCACCACTGCACTGTGCTGTGTCTCTTTCAGCTCATCTTTCACCACAGCACTAGGCTGTGCTTCTTTCAGCTGAAGCCACAGCTTTTACCTGCCTTCTTCAAGTTTTCTGAAATGGCCCTTTGGGTTTTTTGTTTTGTCTTTTTCAACTTTCGATTTCAATCACGGATATCGTCCATCCATCACTGACGTCTGGGTTTGAAGACGTATCGAAATGTTGGCCCTTTGCCCCATAGGATGCAGAGAGCATCTTTGCTCATACGTTAAAACACATCCCCTTTTCTATAGGGGTGTGGGCCAGCTGTGGCTGCTGGAATGGATGGGGGATAGGAACATCGCAGCCAGTCTGCGGATGGACATGGATGGGCTTCACTTTCTTCAGGCATTGTGTTGTATACCACTTTCAGCAGCGGCAGAGTTCAGTGTGTATGTAAAATTAGGGATGCTCTCCACAGGAGAGTGTATCGCCACAAGAACAGCGCTACGCATTTGTTTCTTTTCCTGTCTGCATGTGCATGTATTTTCCTATCAGAGTTGTTGTTTTCTGTATAAATTGGCCTGCATCACTCTCTTGTTGCCGTGGGTTATTTTACATGTGCTCAATGCATGTTATACACTGAACCTCGGCTTATTATTTTATCTGCAAGACTAGTTCCCAGACAACCACTCACGGTCTATTGTATGGGAGGTGGGAGGAGAGAGGGGGCAGAAGCTTCAGGAACAAACGGGGGATCAAAGCACCACCTAGTTCAACCCCAGACGTTCCGCTTTGTAGGCAGGCAGGTGCGTTGCCTCTCCACCACGGATCCCACTGATGTTGGCCAAATGCACTTCCTGATAAAGACACTGCACTGTCACCAACGACTCAAGGAGTTAAGATAGAAGTTAAGGCAGAATATCCTATCAGTGTTCCCACAGGCCAACTTGGAACGATCTTAAGTTTACGCAGACTTTCTTATCGGCGTTCCCAGCTTTGATCAATGTGAAGTGAAGCTAGAGTTTTCTACCAGTGTGGTCTGTTGTGGAACTCTCACAGAGTGTAAACTGCATACACACGGGGACTGCATGTAAAAAAGCACAAGAGTGCTTATCCCATTATCCTCGATATAAAATAACAAAAAAAGGCCTAGCAAGCCGGGGTTCAAGGCAGCTGCTTCATAGCAACTCTTGTCATGTAATTGATCTCATTCCTGTGGTTTTGTATTTGTGGATGAATAGAAAAGTTGAAGTTCTGACATCAAGAGGCCATTCAATTTCCTCGCGTGACATATCAGAAGGAATTTGTACATGCTTTGAGCTGACCACCCAACGCCACCCCTCACTCTCTATCTCTGTCAATCTGTTTCTGTTTCTGTCTGTCTCTGTCTGCCTTTCTGTCTGTTTGTATGTCTATCTGTCCGTCCGTCCGTCCGTCCGTCTGTCTGTCCGTCCGTCCGTCCGTCTGTCTGTCTGTCTGTCTGTCTAGCTGGCTGTCTTTCTCTCTGTCTCTCTCTGTCTCTCTCTGTCTCTCTCTGTCTCTCTCTCTCTGTCTCTCTCTCTGTCTGTCTCTCTCTTCTCTGTCTGTCTCTCTCTGTCTCTCTGTCTCTCTCTCTCTCTGTCTCTCTGTCTCTGTCTCTGTCTCTGTCTCTGTCTCTCTCTCTCTCCTCTCTCTCTCTCTCTCTCTCTCTCTCTCTCTCTCTCTCTCTCTCTCTCTCTCTCTCTCTCTCTCTCTCTCTCTCTCTTCTCTCTCTCTTCCTTAATCCTAACGTAATCATAGTATCATACTGTAGGCAATAAAACCCGTAACATAATTATAACATCATAGTGGGGGGAACGGGATAGCCTAATGGTCAGAACATTGCGCTAGCAGTTTGATGACCCGAGTTCGATTCCCGGTCGAGGGTTTTCTCCTGGATACATCATGCTGACTCCACTCTCCCTAAAAGTCCCTCGGATGAGACTATAAACCGAAGCCCCGTGTGTGAACGCACGCAGAACATCTTGCGCACACGTTAAATACTGTTCTGCTTTTTGTAAGAGTAGGCCATCGTGTGCCGGTGGGAAGAGATGACAATATTTACACAACTGCATACAGACGGGGACTGGATGAAAAAAGCACATGAGTGCTCATTCTTTTATCCTCGATATACGACTTTGACTTTGATATACAAGAATAAAATTTAAAACATTTACTCTCTCTCTCTCTCTCTCTCTCTCTCTCTCTTCTCTCTCTCTCTCTCTCCTCTCTCTCTCTCCTCTCCCCTCTCTCTCTCTCTCTCTCTCTCTCTCTCTCTCTCTCTCTCTCTCTCTCTCTCTCTCTCTCTCTCTCTCCTTCTCGTGTGTGCAGGGGGGGGGGGGGGGGGGGACTGGTTGCGTGCATACATGCGTGCGTCGTGCGCATGTGTGTGAGTGTGTGTGTGTGCGTGCGTGCGTCATGTGTGTGTGAGTGTGTGTTTGTACTTAAAAAATTGCGTCCAGCATGCATCTGAAAGCGTTGTAGAAGCAAACTGGGCGTGTAGACTTGTATTTTGCAAAATATCGTTTCCAAAATTTTTGTAGTTTGAAATATTCTCTTTAATCAGGTCAGAAATATGGATATATCGTTTTTGTTTTGAACTAGTGAAAGGGCAGAGGAAAACAATAACATAGAGTATTATACTGTAGGCAATAAAAACCGTAACATAATTATAGTATCATGCTTAAGACAAAGACCCCGTAACATAATATAGCATCATACTAGCAGGCAATAAAAACCGTAACATAGATAATTATAGTACCATACTTAAGACAAAAAACCTGTAACATAATTTATAGCATCATACTGTAGGCAATAAACCCGTAATATAATTATAGTACCATGCTGTAGACAATAAAAACCGTAATGTAATTATAGTATCATACTGTAGGCATTAAAAACCGTAACATAATTAGAGTATCATACTGTAGTCAATAAAAACAGTAACATAATTATAGTATTATACTGCAGGCAATAAACAAAACTAACATGATTATAGTCTCACACATGAGACGTAAAAGTAAAAAATCATAGTATCATACTGTAGGCATAAAAACCTAACATAATCAGTATCAACTGTAGGCAATAAAAACCTAACATAATCATAGTATCATACTGTAGGCAATAAAATCCGTAACATAATTATAACATCATAGTGTTGGCAATAAAAGCCTAATATAATTATAGTATCATACTGTAGGCAATAAAAACTTTCAATAATTATAGTATCATACTTTAGACAAGAATAACCATATCATATAGTATCCTACATTACACAAGACAAACTGTAAGTTATAGTATCCTTTTTGGACAAGAAAAACCGTAACATATAGTAATCTATTAGGACAAAAAACCGTAACCTGTAGTATCATACTTACACAAAAACCCGTAACATAAAATAACCTACTTTAGACAATATTGGAATTTTTTAACTCCTTTATACTCCCCCCTTCCCCTATAACCGCCTGCCCATGAGCACTCTCAGCAATCAGCCGCTTTTTTCTATCTCTATCGAACAACCTAATTCGATTTCAAGCTGTGTTGAAAGAGTTAAACCTATTTGAAATCGGAGTAGCAGGTCTGGTGTCCATGTGTGGTGGCCGTGAAAAGGTTAAAATGGACAGCCCACGTCCTGAAAGGGGAGGTGACTGCATTCACGGAGCATGCAGTGGTCGCCCTTGTTAGCTTCAATTCCTACAATTAACCCTTTCCATGCGCTGAATAACTGGGCTGTCCTGTCAGCAGAAAAGGTGGGGTTTTAGGGGGAGGGGTGGAGCGAAGGGGTTAAAAGTAGACCAAAGAATACACCGTAATGAAGCTGATTGTTTACTGTGTGAAGTCAAAGGGGTGAAAATTTTGTTGAGTTTTAATTTTTTTTAGAGTGAAAAAAATCCAGCTGCGATCAATCAGTTTGATTTTGTAGGTAAAAATGTTGGTTTATATACAAGGGTCACTTCCTAGGATCTAAAAATGGAGCCTTTTCAGCCCACATTTAGCAGAAAAGATAATTCATCAAGGAAAAACCATCCTGTTCTCATATCCATCTTCTGGCAATTCATATAGCTCTAAATTACATTACTAAGAGTAAGAGGAAGGACGGTGGCAGGATGGTTAAGACGTTCGCCTGCCAATATGTAAACCGTGAGTTTCTGGGTTCGTACCCAGCCTCGCCCTTTCTTCCCAGTTTGACGAAAAAACCGAACTGAATGTCAAAGGCATTCAGATGAGACTCGAAACCGAGGCCCCGTGTGCGAATGCACGCAAAACATCTTGCGCACACGTTAAAACCCCGTTCCACCTTTCGGAAGAGTAGGCCATCGTGTGCCGGTAGGAGCAGATGACAAAATTATAACAAACCAGCATGCACACAGGTGTGTTTAGACACCATCCCTGAGGAAAAATCGGGGAGTTGGAGTCCCAGAGCGGCTCGGGGCTGTAGGTATATGGCAACGTTCTGGTGGCTCCTGCGACGGTACTGGAACCATTCGTATCGTTCAATGCCCTTCCAATGGATCATTCCAGTGCCGTGGAGAAGGGGGGTCTGCTGCATGGGTAACAGCTTGCCCTCCACACATACTTGCGCAGGCTTTGCGCTCTAAAGACTAGAGCGCAACTCCATAGTCTTCCGAGACTGATGAGTGCCTACTACTAAGAGTAATGTATCTATGTTTTGGTGGCAACATGTTATGTGTCAACATCAACACTTGGTCTGTTTTGTTCAGGAAACCAGCTCTGGTACATCAGAAGGGAGAGATAGCATTGATGCACATTCTTCTTCAAAGGAACGGATGTGGTACATCAGAAGGGAGAGATAGCATTGATGCACATTCTTCTTCAAAGGAACGGATGTGGTACATCAGAAGGGAGAGATAGCATTGATGCACATTCTTCTTCAAAGGAACGGATGTGGTACATCAGAAGGGAGAGATAGCATTGATGCACATTCTTCTTCAAAGGAACGGATGTGGTACATCAGAAGGGAGAGATAGCATTGATGCACATTCTTCTTCAAAGGAACGGATGTGAGCTCTTGTTGGAGGGGGAGGGGGAGGGGGAGGGGTTGCCTTTACAGGTACACTTCTTTTGACAAGTGGGCTGACCAGGTTGCTAAACAAGGTGCTAATCATGGTGAAAAATCTCCTGTATTAATTAATTCATTATCAGTATTCAAAGATTGTAATTTTGATGGAAATGGAATTCATTAAAAGAAAGAAAAAATCAAAAGAAAATGCTCCTTACAACAGCATGCAGCTAAAATGAACGTCTTTAGGATAACACTTGTGCTTTTTCCGTATTATAGCAAGTTTTTTTTTTTTTTAAACCAAAAAAAGCAGATGATGTCTGTGATTGATGAACAAAAGTTAAATGCATTTCAAACTAGATTTGTCCAGGCATTCCCCGCTGTTCTGGCAAAAACTGCAATCTTGAATGTGGAATTTCAATGCAGAATCTTGTTAGACTTTTTTTGCACATCATTCCTGGAAGCTTGTTTTAAAAAGGTTGTGAATGTTTTATGTCGCTAGTTTTTAACCAAGATAAAGGACGTTTGCGGCAAATTCCTATTGGCGATTCAATTAACTCTGAAATGAGGACAGCCTCCACTTGCTTTTGCTCCCTCTTTATTCCTTCTGAATTACATCGAGATTGAAAAGATGATTATAAACCAATGTGTAAGTACTCTCTCTGTCTCTCTGTCTCTGTCTCCGTCTTTTTCTCTTTGTCTTCCTCTGTCTCGGTTTCTATCTGTCTTTCTGTCTCTGTCTCTCTCAGTCTCTCTCTCTCTCTATCTTGCTCTCTTTCTTTTCTCTCTGTCTTTCTCTCTATATATAAACACACTCATAATAAATACATATATGTACATAATATATAGTTTTATCATAATGTTGACACTTACACACTTACATACACACGCATATGCGCGCGCGTACACACACACACACACTTACAAACACAAACACATACACACACACACACAAACACGCGTGCGCGCGCGCACACACACACACACACACACACACAACACACACACACACACAACACACACACACACACTTATACTTGTGCACGTACAAGAAAAAAAAAACGCGTTTGAAAAGGAGAGAGAGAGAGGAGAGAGAGAGAGAGAGAGAGAGAGAGAGAGAGAGAGAGAGAGAGAGAGAGAGAGAGAGAGAGAGAGAGGAGAGAGAGAGAGAGAGAGAGAGAGAAAACAGACAGATAGACAAAGACAGACAGACAGCAGACAGACGACAAGAAAGAGAGAGAAAGGGAGACGAGAGACAAAGAGACAGAGACAGACAGATGGAGACAGAGACAAAGAGAGAGAGAGAAGAAAGTATGTGTGTGAGAAAGAGGGGGGTAATCCAAAGTAGATGCATACAATCATTAGCCTGATTGCGACCCCTGAGGCATCTAATACAGTACAGCCATTATGTTTGGTAATGACACAGAATAAGGAAGGCAACACACAAAGTACACATCCACCAATAAGACCAGAAATCAAACCAAAATGAAAAAAGGGGTTTCCCTCTCTCCTGAACTCTTCCTTCTTAGCATAACTGTAACCTCTAGATCACATTATACAACCAAACCCCTTTGTAATGACCCATAGTCATTATGATAATAAGATAAAACGGAGATAACGACTTTTGTTCATTAGCATAATTATAACCTCTCGATCATATTATACAGTCAAAGAACCTTGTAATAACATGAAATGATTATGATAATAAGATAAAACAGAGATAACGGCTTTCGGCTATTAGCATAATAAAATTTTATTGTGAACTCTCGAGATACCTAACGCAGCCACACTGTTTTAATGACACGTAATAAGGTAATGTAAACAAAATGAAAGGTTTAATACAACCAACACCCCCTGCCCCTCCCCCTCCCCGAGGTAACGTCTTTTGTTCTGTCAAAATTTTCAAAATTATGTGTTCTATATTATAAAGTTTACAGGATTATTCTTTCGCCAGAGAGAGACAGAGAGAGAGGGGTAGGGGGGAGGGAAACAAACAGACAGAGACAGAGAGACAGACTGTCAGACAGACAGGCAGGCGGGCAGAGACAGAGACAGAGAGAGACAGAGAGCGAGAGACAGAGAGCGAGAGACGGAGAGACAGAGACAGACATACAGACATACAGACATACAGACAGACAAAGAGAGAGATAGAGACAGAGAAAGACAGACACCTACAGACAGACAGACAAAAAAAAGATACCTAGAGACAGACGTAGAGGAAAAGAGGCAAGAAGAATACAGTCCTACAGTGTGGCTAACGAGCGAAGATCAAAGGCAGAGTGCACACTGTCAGAGAGACTTCCACTTCCAGCAGGCAATGACAGAGTGCACACTGTCAGAGAGACTTCCACTTCCAGTGGGCAATGACAGAGTGCACACTGTCAGAGAGACTTCCACTTCCAGTGGGCAATGACAGAGTGCACACTGTCAGAGAGACTTCCACTTCCAGTGGGCAATGACAGAGTGCACACTGTCAGAGAGACTTCCACTTCCAGTGGGCAATGACAGAGTGCACACTGTCAGAGAGACTTCTGTTACCAGCGGGCAATGACAGATAGCTCCTCTCCCCCTCCACTCCTGCTGGCCTCGTTAGGCAGCTGACTGACTGTGGAATACACCCGACATGG
>CM060330.1:59593076-59628076 GCA_030674155.1 Stramonita haemastoma
TTGTGTAACACGGATGGCTGTCCTCTTCACTTTTTGTCCAGCGCACGTAGAGCATGGACACAGGCTCTCCTTTCTACTGTAGGTATTCCCACCTGCTGCTGTGTCAGAGGCTCTGTAACAAGGCAAGCTGTCTGGCCCTTTCTGTCCTGTGCACGCATGGCTTAGCCCAAGGTCGTCTTCTATGCTGTGTAGACTGTCTCTATCATGGCTCTGACATTGATAAGGCATCGGTGTCCTCGCTTTGTCCTTGGCACGTATGATATGGCTAGTGGTCCTCCTCTCTTGCTGCCAGTAGTCTCTGTCTATCTCTCTTAAACAGGCTAGAGGTCTCCTCTCTGCTGCAGACTCTTGTCTATCTCTGTAAACACGGCTAGAGGTCTCCTCTCTGCTGCAGTAGTCTCTGTCTATCTCTCTGTAAACACGGTTTAGAGGTCTCCTCTTGCTGCCAGTACTCTCTGTCTATCTCTCTGTAAACACGGCTAGAGGTCCTCCTCTTGCTGCCAGTAGTCTCTGTTACTTTGTAAAACGGCTAGTGGTCCTCCTCTCTGCTGCCAGTAGTCTCTGTCTATCTCTCTGAAACACGGCTAGTGGTCCTCCTCTCTGCTGCAGTAGTCTCTGTCTATCTCTCTGTAAACACGGCTAGTGGTCCTCCTCTCTGCTGCCAGTACTCTCTGTCTATCTCTCTGTAAACACGGCTAGAGGTCCTCCTCTCTATGTCAGTACTTCTGTCTATCTCTCTGTGAACATGGCTAGAGGTCCTCCTCTCTGCTGCAGTACTTTTTATTCTGTAACACGTGTGTCCTCTCTCTGTGTCATAGTCTCTGTCATCTTCTGTAAACAGGGCTAGTGGTCCTCTCTGCTCTCAGTACTACTGTCTATCTCTCTGTAAACAGGGCTAGTGGTCCTCCTCTCTGCTTTCAGTACATATATTTTAAATATATTTCAAAATTGTAGTGGGAAAAAGTGAGTCACCAGAGAAAGAAAAGAGGCAAAGCAACCTCAGGCAAAGAACGTTCTCTGCATATTCTTCTCTTAATCTTCTTCCTTATCATCCGCTCATAGACACAGCTAACCAGCCGAGTAACAGCCAAATAACTTTCTTGTGTAATTTATAAAGTTTCCCATTGGCAACTACATAAAATTCCTGGCCTGTGTCCTGCTATGGACCTCAACAGAGCGTGTGCATGCAGAATGAGGAAATGCCCCATGGCAATGGGGAAACAGTCAATCGCCATGGCAATGGGGAAACAGTCAATGGGAGCATTTTGCCGGAATGTTGCAAATGCCATAACTCCGCTGACAAGATGGGCACAATCCAAAATAAGTGCATCTTTTTGAAAAAGGATTTTTCCGGACTCCCGATCCCATTCCAAGTTTTCCCCATGTGCCCTCCATCCTCTGCGTGACCGTGAGTGGTTGTCTGGTGGACAGGTTCTACTTTTTGTTTGATTTTTCTTTTCTTTATAATATTGTTTAAATTTTTGTGTTTTTTTTCTCTTTTTTAATGGTTTGTTCTTTGATAGCTTTGTTTAAAATCGTTGCTTGTTTTTTTTTGGGGGGTAGGGTTTTTATTTTTTTTTGATAGCGTTTTTGCATTGTTTTTGTTTTCGTGATAGCGTTTTGCATTGTTTTTGTTTTCGTGATAGTTTTAGAAATTGTGGACTGGAGAACAAGACATGCTCAGTGACGCATGGAAACCTACGGCATTGCTCTGAGGCTGTTTGCCTTTGATGAAAGTGTTGGACAGGGATCAGGGAAGAAGGGAGGGGGAAGACAAGGATCAGGAAGACAGGGAGGGGGAAGAAGACAGGGAGGGGGGAAGACAGGGAGGGGGAAGACAGGGATCAGGAAGACAGGGAGGGGGAAGACAGGGAGGGGGGAAGACAGGGAGGGGGAAGACAGGGATCAGGAAGACAGGGAGGGGGAAGACAGGGAGGGGAAGACAGGGAGGGAAGACAGGGAGAGGAAACAGGGATCAGGAAGACAGGGAGGGGAAGACAGGGAGGGGAAGACAAGGGATCAAGGAAGACAGGATCAGGAAGAAGGAGGGGGAAGACGAGGGGAGGGGGAAGACAGGGATCAGGAAGACAGGGATCAGGAAGACAGGGAGGGGGAAGACAGGAGGGAGGGGGGGAAGACAGGGAGGAGGGAAGACAGGGAGGGGGAAGACAAGGATCAGGAAGACAGGGAGGGGGAAGACAGGGAGGGGGGAAGACAGGGAGGGGGAAGACAGGGAGGGGGAAGACAGGGAGGGAAGACAGGGAGGGGGAAGACAGGGAGGGGGAAGACAGGGAGGGGGGAAGACAGGGAGGGGGAAGACAGGGAGGGGGGAAGACAGGGAGGGGGGAAGACAGGGAGGGGAGGGGAAGACAAGGAGAGGGGGGGAAGACAGGGAGGGGGGAAGACAGGGAGGGGGGAAGACAGGGAGGAGGGGGAAGAGGGAGGGGGGAAGACAGGGAGGGGGAAGACAGGGAGGGGGAAGACAGGGAGGAGGGAAGAAAGGGGAGTGTCAGGGGAGAAGGGGAAGAAAGCCTGTG
Organism: Stramonita haemastoma; assembly: GCA_030674155.1. NCBI lineage: Eukaryota > Metazoa > Mollusca > Gastropoda > Neogastropoda > Muricidae > Stramonita > Stramonita haemastoma. The sequence continues at coordinate 59,595,614 of CM060330.1, forward strand.
TTCATGTCTGCCCCTTGTCCCTCCTGTGTAGTGCAGGGGCTGCTGGATTGACTGGCAGCCACTTCATACACTGTTCATCAGTCACTCTGTCTGTCTGTCTGTCTGTCATTGTTGTCTGTCTGTCTGTCTGTCTGTGGGTAATACAGTAGAGTTGCTAACACAGACTGGTTTGATTGATGGATAGGCTAGAGGTTGCTTTGTTACTTTGTGCTCTGGCCTGATGATATTGTATCAGTGTGACTCCGTATTACATTTCATGAAGTAAGCGTTCTGATGGGGATAAGTCTGGCTTTTGCAATGATGTTTCTGCTATTGCATATGCTTATCATAATGAGGAAATGTCTACAAAGCTTAGTGTTGCCAGAAGTCTGTGGCACAGTGGTTAAGACGTGGGATCCTGTCTAGAAGATCTTGCCAATGAAACATCAGCAGCCAAAGAGTTTTTGGCTCTAGCTGGCTGATGATCAACCCACGGTTGTTATGAGGCCAAGAGGAACACTGGCGCCACACAGTCCAACATAATCAGATTTATTTTATTTATTTAATAATTTATTTATTCATTCTTTCATATCGACGATAACCGAATAAGCGCTCTTGTGCTTTTTTACATTCATTATCCATGCTTATGTTGTTTTGGAAATTTTGCATCTGTCCCCACGGCACACAATAGCCTACTCTTTATAAAAGCGGAACAGGATTTAAACTTTTGCGCAAGATGTTCTGCGTGCATTCACACTTGGGGCCGCTGTTTGTATTCTCATCCAAAGGAATTTTATGGGGAGTGGAGTCTGCAGTAATGTTAACTCCAGGGGGAAAATCCCCTCGAATGGGATTCGAACCCGGGTCGTCAGATTGCAAGCGCAATGTTCTAACCACTAACTACCATGAGCTCATGACATGTATGTACAGACGTTATTTTAGGAGTGTTTCTGAGAATATTACATGGACACTGCAGGTGTCTGCCTCTCTCGAGCCCGTTTGATGCTAAAATGTATCAGAAAAAGTACAGAACAGCCGATCAAGCAGTGTCAGACAAAGTTTGGTTTTAGAGCACCGTCCATATCATTCTACTATGTGTGGTCCGCGGGGCCATAAACAACATGACTGGGTTGGATTGGATCCTTCTGTTCTGATTATTCTGCATGCTGCAGTTACATGCTGACCTCAATTTGTCAAAGCCTCTAGTGTTGGTACCCATGAGGGTCTAGGATGGAAGGACCAAGTGGCCTCACATAATCTGGATCTGCGACATTTGACTATTGTCTTCACCAAGAGATTTATGAGCTGGTGTCCCGCGTTGTGAAAGCAGAGCAGGCATCACAATACACTGGGGAACTGGACAAGCAGCAAAGCATGGCCTCCTCCTGGTGGGGGCCTGTCAGCGGCACACAGAGTGAAGTTTGATTCTGCGGGTACAGCAGAAAGCCTGGGTATAGCGGGGTGATGGGTTTAGAATGAGCGACAGGGGACAGCAGCATTGGCACCTCACACAATCACCCACCCCCAGAGACAGACAGGCCTTTGAGAACTCACTCTTCCCCCAATGCAAATGGCCGGAGAATGTCAGACGACGTGACGTCATAAGTCACTGACCTCCCATAATTCCCGGCCACGTAATATCCGGCAGACAATGCAGACGTGACTGACTGTGGTTCCAGACAACTTGCCCGCCATTTCCAGCCCACATTTGCTGATGTGGGCGGGGAGACTGGCTCATCTGTATTCCATTTAGCCAGATAGGGGCCTGGTCGAGTGGTGTGAATGCTCAGTGTCTAATCCTGTGAGGCCACTGGTTCCAGTCTCCACAGCCCCTACCTGATTGAAGGCTGGGGATTCTCACGATCAGCTTATGTGCAGACCTGCTAGTCCTTAGGCCTTGCGTGGTGTATTTCTGTGAAGAAGGTCAAACATGCAGATTAAAGATTCACTGATTTCTAGTAGAAATGGAAAATTCTGCAGAAAGTCTGCAGCGGACGCACAGCTAGCTCCCCTGACGCCCCGACAGCCAGAGCAGGAGTCCGTGAGGGATTGCACCAGTCTGTCTGACAGTGTGCAACAGAGTCAAGCTGCCCAGCATACAGCCTCAGCTTCCATGCTCTGTTGCTGTGGGGACATGCGTTGGTGAATCATCTACTTGGTGAAGTTTGGGCAGATTGGACTAAAGTAAGGCAGGCCTGCGTGGAACAGTCACATGCAGTGTTACTTCACGTTATGAAAGATGGAAAGTGGAACTCATAGTTTAGTCGCATCATCAAACATGAGCCGTGCAAGAATTGGATATGAAAACTTTCAACCCGAATGTATTTTTTCCGCATTTAGTACGTACAAACCAAAATGTCCAGTTTGATAAATTCTATAAATCGTATGTATATATGCATTCCTTTGGCAAAATAAATAGATACACAAATACGTACAGACAACTAAAACGGATTATCAGAACATCCTCAATTCTGTTATACACAGTAGTAACAGCAATTAAACAGGAGAATGAACATTTCATTAGATATGCAAAACAGTTTAGTTCATGAAAGGATGTTAACAAGAGATAGAGACTGAATGAAAGAAAAGAACTAGGGTAGACTGAAAAAAAAAAGAAAAAAAGATTAAAAGGAAATCCAAATAAGTAGGAAATAAAGATTTATTGACAGAAAGGCAGGAAAAACTAAACACAGAGAAAAAGAAGGCAATCCCCCTCCCGTCTCCATGAGAGGCAGAGAAGAATGGAAGAGGTAATGAACACAACGGGTAGCCAGGTAGCCTAGTGGTTGTAGCGTTGATATATTGAATACAACAACGGGTAGCCAGGTAGCCTAGTGGTTAGAGCGTTGATATATTGAATACAACAACGGGTAGCCAGGTAGCCTAGTGGTTAGAGCGTTGATATATTGAATACAACAACGGGTAGCCAGGTAGCCTAGTGGTTATAGCGTTGATATATTGAACACAACGGTAGCCAGGTAGCCTAGTGGTTATAGCGTTGAGATAATGAACACAACGGGCAGCCAGGTAGCCTAGTGGTTATAGCGTTCAGGTAATGAACATAACAACGGGCAGCCAAGTGGTTATAGAGTTGAGATAATGAACATAACATGTGGCCAGGAAGCCTAGTGGTTATAGCGTTGAGGTAATGAGCACAACAAGGAGCTGGGTAGCCAAGTGGTTATAACGTGGAGCTCGTGAACTTATTGCCCAGGTTTGAACCATCACACAGGCACCCATTCTTATTCATTTCTTTATTTTAATTCTTTTTTTTATTTATTTGTTTATTTTATTTATTTATTTATACACAAAGAATGGGTGCCTGTGTGATGGCTCAATCTGGGCAGTAAGGTTTGAGCCATCACACAGGGAATTTTCCCCTTGAAGTTAACAGCAGTACCGAAAAGTCCTTTGGGTGAGAATATAAACTGAGGTACTACCTACGAAGCACGCAGAACCTCTTGCGCACACGTTAAAATCCGTTTCGCTTTTCGGAAGAGTAGGCCATTTCATGTCGGTAGGAGCAGAAGACAAAACTTCATAACGCATGTAAACGTGCACGTGTCGTTTTTAACATCATCTCTGAAGTCGGAATGTGGATACCTAATCGGTAGGTGGGGAAAGGGGTGTGTGCACACACAACTCACCTTTGGGGAACCTCAAAGCTCTAGCTTTAAACTGACCCCGAACCCTCTTTCCCCTCTCTCCCCCCCCCCCCCCCCCCAAAAAAAAAAGGACCACCCAGCAACAAGAACAGCCAAAAAAACCAAACACACACACACGCACGCAAGTGCGCGCGCACGCGCGAGCACAGACACACACATGCACAAACGCACACACATGCACGCACGCACGCACGCACGCACGCACGCACACACACACACACACACACACACACACGAGACCAGAAAACAAGCAAACGAAAGAAAACAGGGAAACAAGAAATAAGGAGGACCAGAAACTGAACAAAATAGCCAGGAAGACGAAAGCGGACAAGTTAGAGAGAAGAAGTGTATCCTGTGTGGAAGATGACCAGAAGCGAACAGTCAATGACAGAATGAACATGATGCAATGAAGAAATGCAGAAACCAACAAATGGAACAAAAATGACGTGGGAAAAAAACGGGCAAAGAAGCAAGAAAATAGAAAAGATATATATCAGAAAAAATGAGAAAAATGAGGAAAACATTTCCTGAATGAGTTAATCATTGAACGATTTAAGAACTGCTTTTCTTTCGCAAAAGTGGAAAAGGAAGAAAGAAGATAAAAGGAAGAAAGAAGATAAAAGGAAGAAAGAAGATAAAAGGAAGAAAGAAGACAAAAGGAAGAAAGAAGATAAAGGAAGAAAGAAGAGAAACGGAAAAGGAAGCAAAAGAAAGCTGCCGGTAAAGAGAAAAAGACAAACAAACAAAAATGAATTGATTTTCTTTTAGATTAAGTTAGTACATGGATAGCCACAGAGAAGTGAGGAAAAAGATGAGAGAAGCCAAAGAAGCGTGGATAGAACAATGCAACAACATCGAAGCTGGAATGACCAAGGGAAACAGGAAAACAGCTTACGACATTTTGAAAGCACTAACGAAAACCACACAGCCTAAAGCTTCTGTTATTGAAGACAAAGAAGGAAATCTTTTAACGGAAAACAATGCCATCCTCCAACGCTGGACAGAATACTGTGAGGGATTGTACAACTACCCACTACGCCCAGATACCAACATAGCTTCTGACAAACCCCCTGAACACCAAGATAAAGACCCACCAATACTAAGGTGTGAAGTAGATGCAGCTATTAGACGATTGAAGAAGGGGAAGTCCCCTGGAATTGATAACATCCCAGCTGAACTCATAAAAAATGGAGGGAATGAAACAGCAAGGCGATTCACAGAACTTTGTCAGAAGATCCACGACACCAAAGAATGGCCAAAAGAATGGACACAGTCTCTTGTAATACCCCTGCCAAAGAAAGGAAACCTCAAACAATGCCAGAACTACAGAACCATCAGTCTCATAAGTCATCCTAGCAAGATCATACTGCAGGTAGTCCTCAACAGACTGAAAAACCAAGCGGAAAAACTCCTGGCAGAAGAACAAGCGGGCTTTACACCAAAACGCAGCACAATGGAACAAATTTTCAATCTGACAATTCAGATCGAGAAGCATCTCCAACACCAAAAAGACTTGTACCACAATTTCATAGACTTCAAAAAGGCCTTTGACAGGGTATGGCATGACGGCCTCTGGCAAGTACTCAGGCACTTCAACATTGACAGCTGTCTAATTGAAGTCATCAAAGCTCTGTACGAGAACGCAGAAAGTGCAGTTTTTATAAATAATCACGTGGGCGAGTTCTTCAAGACCACGGTTGGGGTTCGCCAGGGCTGCCTTCTCTCACCTGTACTCTTCAACCTCTTCCTCGAAAACATCATGACAGAGACACTGCAAAACCACCACACTTCCATCTCCATTCGTGGAAGACCCCTTTGCAACCTCAGATTTGCAGATGACATTGACCTCATGGGCAGCAGCAAACAAGAACTGCAAATCCTCACAGACAATTTAACAGATCGAGCGAGCGCATACGGCATGGAGGTCAGTACAGAGAAATCAAAGATCATGGTCAACAGCGCGAGTAATGACATCACAGAAATAAAGATGAATGGAGAAACACTAGAAGAGGTGAGCCAATTCAAATACTTAGGCTCCATCCTAACAAAAGATGGCGCATCAAACAATGAAGTGAAAGCTCGCATTGCCACAGCAACATCTGCTCTAGTCAGACTCGAGAAGATCATCAGAAGCAACAACATCAGCTTCTGCACCAAATACCACCTTTACAAATCCCTCGTGATATCTATCCTCCTATATGGCTGTGAATCATGGACTCTGACAGCAGAGTTAGAGAGGAGAATCCAAGCATTCGAGAACAAGTGCCACAGAAGACTCCTCAAAATATCATACAAAGAACACAAGACCAATAACTATGTGAAAGAAGAAATCAAAAAGCGTGTGGGCCCCCAAGAGCCTTTGCTCTCCACCATAAAGAGGAGAAAGCTGATGTGGTTTGGTCACACCACAAGACACAACACCCTAGCAAAAACCATCCTGCAAGGAACAGTCGAGGGCAAGAGAAGAAGAGGCCGCCAAAAGAAATCATGGGTTGACAACATCAAAGACTGGACCGCCCAACCCCTGCAACACCTCCTACTAGCCACACAGGATCGTGAAGCATGGAAAAAGATCTCTGTTGCGTCTTCTCTCATGTCCCCCCTACGTCCTTTGGGACATGGGACTGAGTGAGTGAGTGAGTTTATTTCGAGGCTAATAAATAAACACTTATGTGTTTTTCCTTAAATCCAGTCCCCGTGTATATGTGGTTTTGTAGATTGTCATCAATTATCACCAACACAAAATGACCTACTCTTACGAAAGATGAATCAGGATTTAACGTGTGCTCAAGGTATTTCTGCAAAAGAAGATGGAAAGGGAAAAGAAAACAAAGAAACAAACTGAGAAAAAATGTGAGGCAAGGGGGGAGGGGGGGGGAGAATCATGAAAGAAAACAAAGACAAAAACAAACAAAGAAAAGAAGGAAAGGACAATGAACTGGTTGGGCAGATAAGTACAGGAAATATAGATTTAAAATAGTAAAAGGAGAGAGAGAGAGAGAGAGAGAGAGAGAGAGAGAGAGAGAGAGAGAGAGAGAGAGAGAGAGAGGGAGGGAGAGAGGAGAGAGAGAGAGAGGGAGAGAGAGAGAGAGAGAGAGAGAGAGAGAGAGAGAGAGAGAGAGAGAGAGAGAGAGAGAGAGAGAGAGAGAGAGAGAGAGAGAGAGAGAGAGAGAGAGAAGAGAGAGAGAGAGAGAGAGAGAGAGAAGAGAGAGGGGGGAAGGAAGGAAAGGAAAGAAAGAGAACTTTGACTTCTGAAATGATTTAATGTACGCCGGCCTTTGGCCATATTACATTTTAAAGGGACAAACTTTTTTTTAACGAAAATGAAACATAACTGTTCGTAATCTTAGATAAAGAAGAGAGAGAGCGAGAGCGAGAGTGAGAGTGAGAGTGAGAGCGAGAGCCAGAGCGAGAGAGCGAGAGAGCGAGAGCGAGAGCGAGAGAGAGAGAGAGAGAGAGAGAGAGAGAGAGAGAGAGAGAGAGAGAGAGAGAGAGAGAGAGAGAGAGAGAGAGAGAGAGAGAGAGAGAGTGTAGTCGTTGGTTGTCATTGTTTTTTATATTTTATTTGTTTTACTGATAGTCCCTAATCAGGGCAAAGGCCAGATAAAAAATTGTATCTGAATGCTTATTTTTGACCCATGGAAAATAAAAATAATTCATTCTGTCTGTCACTCTGTCTGTCTGTCTGTCACTCTGTCTGTCTGTCGTCTGTCTGTCTGTCTGTCTGTCTGTCTGTCTGTCTGTCTGTCTGTCTGTCTGTCTGTCTCTCGCTCTCTCTCTCTCCTCTCTCTCTCTCTCTCTCTCTCTCTCTCTCTCTCTCTCTCTCTCTCTCTCCTCTCTCTCTCTCTCTCTCTCTCTCTCTCCTCGCTTTAGTTCTAGCTCTAGCTCTTTTTCTCAGCATATGTACAAAGCAAGGCATGTGCAAGCGCATGTGCGCGCGCACGCACACACACACACACACACACACACACACACACACAACACACACACACACACACACACACACACAAACACACACATTCACATACACACACATATTCTCACACACACGTCATTGCGTGTGTAAGCGTGTTTGTGTGTGCGTTTTTGTGTATGCACATGTCGCACTGGCCCTGCACTGCCTCGTGGTGCACTGTGTTGTGTATTATATTATGATTATTATTAGTTACTATTATCATTCGGATTAGACTATAGACTGAGGCCCTGCGTGTGAACGCACGCAGAACATCTTACGCACTCTTTAACCCGTCCCACCTTTTGAAAGATCAGACCATTGTTTGCCGGTAGGAGCGGATAACAAGAAAATAAAAACCAGCATACACAAGGTGTCGTATCTAGACACATCTCTGAGGAAAAACTCGGGGAGTTGGAGTCTCCAGGGCGGCTCGGGGCTGTATATGGCAATGTTATGGTGGCTCCTGCAACGACACTGGTACCATTCGTATCGGCGATTGCCTCTCCAATGGACCATTCCAGTGACGTGGAGAGAAGGGGGGGGGGGGGTTCTGCTGCATGGGTAACAGCTTATCCTCCCAGGCTTTGCGCGCGCGACTCCATAGTCGACCAAGACTGACGGATGCCTACTCCACTATGAATTGTAATGATAGGTAGTGTTCCTACACCCTACTGCCTTTTGTTCCAACAGATTTGCTTCAAGCCAAGCCAGGGTGGCCTCTTGGAAGCTCCCATGACGCCACAACAATGGCGCCATCCATATCAAAGATGTTAGTAAATGTTTCTTTATGTAGAGTACCTTCTTGTTGCCGTGGAATCTGTATCTGTGCAAAAGTTGGGGTAGGAGGGATTCAAACCAGGCCCTTGGTTTATAGTCTTATCCGAAGGATGTAGTATCAGTAGGAGAGAGAGAGAGAGAGAGAGAGAGAGAGAGAGAGAGAGAGAGAGAGAGAGAGAGAGAGAGAGAGAGAGAGAGAGAGAGAGGAGAGAGAGAGAGAGAGAGAGAGAGAGAGAGAGAGACAGACAGACAGACAGACAGACAGACAGACAGACAGACAGACACACACACACACACACACACACACACACACACACACACACACACACACACACACACACAACACACACAAACACAGACAGAGACAGAGACAGAGACAGAGAGGCAGCCAGACAGACAGACAGCAGCCAGACAGACAGACAGCAGACAGACAGACAGATAGGCAGACACTGATCGACACAACAGACTCTTTTTTCGACACATTATTTTCTAACCTGGTTAACTCTTTTTTTCTTTTGTTTTCTTTTCATTTATTCTTATATTTTGTGTGTAATAGCATATTATAGGGATACGTACTTGTTAGCCATTCCCTGTGTGCATGCAGTATTGTAACATTTTATCACCTGTCTCCACACTACACAATCGTCTTCTCTTCCAAAATGCTTCGTGTGTGTGTTGGGGGTGGGGGTTGAATCAGTTACTACTCGAAATGACTTATTTATTTGGTCTGTTTTTTGTATTTTTATTCGTATATGTTTATTTATTGAATCTACTTTAAGGCTAATGTGCATGTGGCGAGTTTTGTGCATTCATGAGTAATATATTTGCTTCGTGCATGGTTTATTTATGAATAAACTTGTGTTGTCGTTTGATTCTGTTCCTCTTGTTCTTAGCGATTTTTTTGTTTTGATTAGTGACTGGTCCTTGCACATATGTGTGCGTGCGTGTATGTGTGTGTGTGTGTGTGTGCGTGCGTGTGCGCGCGTGTGTGTGTGTGTATGTGTGTGAGGGAGAGGGAGCAAGAGAGAGCAAGAGAGAGAGAGAGAGGGGCAACAGACAGACAGACAGACAGACAGACAGACGAAATTGTCGGTACGTCAATACGTGTGATATATTTTCCGTCTTTTTTTGTTTGCAGGACACTCCAGTAATGCATGAACATTTTAGAAATGTGTGACTGCGATTGTTCATTTTTTTGTCAGGATACTTGGCATGAACATTTTATAACTGTGTAACTGCAATTGTTCATTTTATGTCGGGATACTTGACAGTGAAATGTGGTGCTTTTCCATGCCCTGCTGTAAGCCCTGATGGCTTTACCAAAGATACCAGAATTGTTTATTGGTCATTGATATTTATATCATTATTTTTATGCTGGGATGTGGTCCGGACTTGTCAGCCGCTTAACAGCAGCGCGTCGCCGTTTTGCTTTCATGACAAACATCGATAGTTCCCGCTGTCTGAGCACTGGAAGAAGAAATGTGGTTGCGGTTTGTTAAACCCAGAACTTACTTGTATAGAAAACTGTCTCAGAAGATTTTTCATTCTAAAGAGAAGAGAAGAGGAGAGGACAGAAGAGAGACAGACAGAGAAAGAGAGAGAGACTGAGAGAGACAGAGAGAGACAGAGAGACAGAGAGACAGAGAGATTAAGTGTAAATAATAGGAAAGCAATCAGCAACCCACAAATACACACAGATGGATTTTTATCTTTAACTAATGCACTTTATTATGTGAAAAAAGATTGTAAGCTGTACAGATGTGAACAGTAGCAGGAATGTTTTAATAATTGGTATTCTATAATTCACTTTCATATGTATATCTTGTTTTGCAGTGAACAGTCAGATTGTATATCATTATGTACACGTATTTGATATATCTATTTTAAAAAATCTAAAAATTAAAAAATATGCACAAACAACAATCCCACGGTTGTATTGCTGATGCATTTGAACAACATTTCCCCACATTCAAGAAATACACAATTTAACCAAATCTGACATGAGCAATACCCCCTCACCTGATCATTGTAATAGCCTGAAGAAATGGAGTTTCACTAATCAACTTAATAGTTTCAGTAACTTGAAGGAAGATTTCAAACAGTATGCTGTATACACAAATATTGGAAACCCATATAAACTCAGAGCCCTGTCAAAATCAGGTACTTAAAGGGCTGTAACAAAAACCCCACAGCTAACCACCATGCTGATTATCAAGACATTTGATCTGATTAGCTAATAAAGTGAACAGAGAAACAAATGAGAAAAAAACATAGATGATGCATAAGCACAACCCCCCAGAAATCTATAGGAAAAGGCTGAGCTTATCATTAAAACAGTTATGTTTGTAAACTACATTTTGTCTATGTTAATTGTATTTCCGACTTTAAAGCACGTACATTGCAAAGCACACAATCAACATCTAAAACTTAACACAAAATTTAAATGAATGTGGTGGCCTCAGCTTCATGCAGATCATGGAGCACCATCTTCCTTTCCATCTCTATTTTTTGATAAATGGGTGCTTCACATGTCTTTCTTCATTGGCCGTAAAAAAAAAAAAAGAGGGTTTAGATTTTTTTTTTTTTTTTTTTACATGAGCAATTACAACCATGCCAATCTTTCCCGTAGTCTGGCCAGACAATAGTGTCAATAGTCAAAAGGTTATACTACTGTCAGTAACTTGGAGGCTATTTCAAACATATATGAACAGGTATACGAGACTGTACACACCTTTAAAGTACATTACGGCTCTGTCAAGATTAGGTACTTTAAATACTGTACAAAAAAAAACCAATTTAAAGGGCCATTTTTTAATACATTATCAATACTGACAACAACAAAACCTGAAGGAGATCAACATCACAGATGACAAGACATTTGATCAGAACATCAGAAAAACCAAACAAAGCGAACAAAAGAGACAAGCCCTTATCAAATAGTGTCAAATGCACACAACTCCCCCCCGAATATTAACACTGACATTTTCATATACCACCAGTTGGTTATGTTCACGTATTTTCTGCTTTAAAGCATGTCGACACATATAGATGTCAACTTTCTTTTTTGTTGCTGTGGCCTCAGTTGCCTGCAGATAATAAAGCGGCATCGTCTTTTCTGTCCCTAGGTTTCTTTTGTCTTTCTTTTTGATAAGTGACATTCGATCCGATTGTAAAAAAAGTAATCAAGCAAATTACATCGCGTAAGAGAAAAAAGTCAAATAGTGTGTAATGTGTACCACACACATTTTGAAAATTGAACTTTTGTATAACACCAGTCATTTATGTTAGTCTAACTTTATGTTCTGCTTTAAAGCATGTACAACACAAAACAAGTTATGTGTGTGGCCTCTGTTTCAGGCAGATCATGGACCACCATCTTTGGTTCGGTTTTTTCTTTTAAAAGATTATTGCTTAATGGATTCTTCACATTTCTTTCTTCATTGGCCAAAAAAAACAAACCAAAAATAGTGTTAAACTTTTTTGTTTTAATCTACATAACCATTACATTAATGCCTACCTATCCCTTAGTCTGGCAAGATATAGTTTCAATATGCAAAAGGTTAAATTAATTTCAATATCTTGGAGGATTATTTCAAACATAATATTTACAAATACCCGAGACAATACAAAACGTCAAGATATATTCAGGATCTGTCAAAATCTGGTGTTAAAGTACTGTACAAAGGAAAAAAAAAGACTTTAAAGGGCCATTTTCATTACATTATCAATATTGGTAAACAGAACAACAACAAAAAAACCCGAAGAGATCGACATCACAGATAACCGACATTTGATCTGACTGTCAAAAAAAAACTGAACAATGTAAACAAGAGAGGAAAAAGAACGTTGTCAAATTGGGTAAAATGCACACAAATCAAAGAAATTTTGAAAACGGTTTCTTATATATATATATATATATATATATATATATATATATATATATATATATATATATATATATATATATATATATATAACAGCAGTTAATTATGCTAGCTCTTTTTTCTGCTTTAGAGGAGGACCCACACAAACCCCAGCCAGCATCTAGATCTATTTTGGTGATGGCCTCAGCTGTAAGCAGATGATGGATACTAATGTTCTCTTTTTCCTTTCTTTTCTTCTTTCTATTTATGATAAGTGGCATTTGATCTGGTTGTTAAAAATCAACCAAAGTACATTGCATAAGAGAAAAAACATGGTCAAATTGAATAAAATCTATACAAAAACACTAAAACTAAACTTCTATATAGTCTAGCATCAGCCATTTCTATTAACTACTTTCGGCTTTAAAGGATGTACTGCACAGGACACAGTCACACAACTAGTTTTTATTTTTAATTCGGTGGCCTCAGTTGCATGCAGATCATGGAGCACCATCTTTTCTTTTCCTTATTTCTTTTTCTCTCTGGTTTTTTTTTTAATAAGTGGGTGCTTCACATGTCTATCTTCATTGGCCAAAAAAATCAAAAAGAGGGTGTGATTCTTTTCTTGTTTTGTCATATTCCAGCAAGAGTTATAGTTTCGATAACTATCTGGAAGAATAGTAGTTTTCAAACATAGAACTGCACATATATCTGAGGCAGTGGAGAAACTAAAACATTGAACGATGTCAAAACCAGGAATTCTAAGTACTGTACAAACAAAACCTTTTTTTCAGGGAAAATTTCAATACATCAGTATTGAAAACACAAAAGAAAAAAATCAGCATCACGAATTAAAACAGACATTTGATCTGATTTGTCAAAAATAAGCAAACAATACTTTACAAAACAGAAAAATATTGAAAAATAGTGTAAAACATACACTAAAACACAGAACTAACTGAACTTGTATACAACACCACTCATTTATTTTAACATTCTCGGCATTCAGGCATGTAGGACACAGAACACAGCCACACAACTAAATCTATTGCTTTTAATAAATTGGAGCTTAAGTTGTATGAAGATCATGGATCACCACCTTTTCTTTCCCTCCGTTTCTTTTTCTCTCTGTGTTTTTTCCCCGTTTATTTTTTAATCTTTCTGATAAGTTATTGGGTGTTTCACCCGTCTTTCTTCATTGCCCCCCCTTCCCCCAAAAAAAGGAGGGTTGTGATTTTTTTCTTGTTTATTATTTACACCAGCAATGAGATTCACCCCTATCTTTTTCATCGTCTGGAAAAAATGTATAGTTTCAATAACAAACGCATTACATTAACTTCAGTAACTTGGAAACATGCACATAAAACGTATGTCCAGGGCAGTACAAAAACAAAGTTGTCACAATCAGGTACTTTCAATACCGAACAAAACCCAGGCCAACTTTAGAGAACGATTGTAAATTACAGAAGAGTGAAAATCATGAACTGATGTATACGTGTACTACTGTGTACTCTATTTCTAAGAGTATGATATAAAATCAATCCAACTGTATTTTCTGCTTCAAAGCACCACAACACAAAGCACACACCATTTTTGTATGTGGCTTCAGTTGCATGCAGATCATAGAGCACCATCTTTGTTTCCATTTTATCATTAAAAATATTGATAAACGGATGTTTTGTTGGCAGCAATAATGGAAAAGGATTAGAATTTTTCTTTTCCTTTTGTACATAGTAATTACATTCACGCCTATCTTTTCCGTATTGGCATAACTAATCGTTTCAATAGTTAAAATATTATATCAAATATTCAATAACTTGGAGGAATATTTCAAACTTAATTATGTGCACAAGTATCTGAGAATATGCAAATCTTTAGAATACATTCAAGCTCTGTCAAAATTAGGTTCTTTAAGAACTGTACAAAATTTTGAAATAGATTGTCTGTCAAAATCTGGTACTTTCAGTACTGTACAAAAGAAAATTAACTTTAACATATCAATATTGAAAACGAAAACAATCAAAGATCATCACAGATGACAACTGACACTGATCTGATTGTCAAAAAACGAAAACTAAAAAAAAACAACTTTGTCAAATAGATTAAAATACTCCCCCCCCCCCCCCCCCCCGAAATTTTGAAAACATTATTTTTATATAACAACAATCTATGTCGACTGTATTTTCTGTTTTACAGGATGTTCAACAGAAAACACAGCCACACATCTACATCTAATTTTAAAAACATTGGTGGCCTCAGTTGCATGCAGGTCATGGAGCACCATCTTTTCTTTCCCTCTATTTCTTTTTCTCTTTATGTCTTTTCCCTTTATTTTTCTACTTTTTAGAAAACTGGGCGCTTCTCATGTCTTTCTTCATTGGCCCCCCAAAAAGATGATTTTGATTCTTTTTGCTTCTTTTTACATGAGTAATCATATTCACCCCTATCTTTCTCCTAGTCCGGCAAGACTAATAGTTTCAATAACTTACAGATCTTATTAATTTCAATAACATGTAGGATTATTAATTTTCAAACATATAATTTTTCACATATGTGAGGCTGTGCAAAAACTAGAACATCGAACAATGTCAAAATCAGGAACTTGAAATACCGTACAAAAAACAAACAAAACTAGCTTAAAAGGGCAATCAATACATTGTCAAAATTGAAAATACATAAGAGAAAATAACACGGGCATCACAGATGACAACTGACATTTGATCTGATTTGTCAACAAAAAGAAAATGCCTCACAAAAGAGGAAAACCATTGACAAATAGTATAAAATGTTCACAAAAACACAGACATAACTAAACTTTTATATAACACCAGTCATTTATGTTAACAGTATTTTCGGCATTAAAGCAAGTAGTACGCAGAACATAGCCACACATTTAAATCTAATATTTAAAAATTCTGAGGCCTCACTTGCATGCAGATCATAGAGCACCATCATTTCTGTACCCCCTTTTCTGTTTCTATGTGTTTTTCTTTATTTTCCTTTAATTTTTTTTGGATAAGTGGTGCTTCACATTTTCATCATTGGCCGAAGAAAACCTAAAAAGAGTGATATTTTTTTGGTCTTGTTTATTTTACGTAGGCAATGACATTTCCCTCTATCTTTTTCAGTCAGGCGAGATTATTAGCTTCAGTAATCAACTCATTAATTAATTTCATAATTTAGAGGAATACTTCAAACATATATCCACATATAAACATATGTATGAAGCAGTACAAAAAAACATGGAGCTCTATAAAAATCAAGTATGTTAAGTACCGTGCAAAAAGGCAACTTTAAAGGACCATTTCAAATACATTTTCACTTTTGCAATAAAAAAGAAAAACAAGAAATCCCAAACAAAATGAAATACAGAAGAATAAAAAAAAATCAAGAACTCGTATATAATATATACAATGTTTTCTAAAGTATTTAATACAAAAAAAACCAGCTGTAAGTCAATTTTATTTTCTGCTTTAAAGCACCTACAGCACAAAACAAAACACTTTTGAGTGTGGCCTCAGTTTCATGCAGACCATGGAGCACCATCTTTGTTTCCTTTCTTTCTTTCAAAAAGTTATGATAAATGGATGATTTAATGGCTTCCTTTATTGGCTAAAAAAAGAGGGTTTGGATTTTTTCTCCCCCTCTTTTTTTTAAAAAATAATGAGCAATTACATTTACGCCTATCTTTCACTTAGTCTGGCAAGACTTATAATTTCAATTATCAAAAGGTTATATTAATTTTCAATAACATGGAAGAATATTTCTGACATACATGTACAAGTATCTATGACCATACAAACCTTTACAAAACATTAAGGCTCTGTTAAAATCAGGCATTTTAAGTATTGTTCATAATCATCTTTGAAGGGCCATTTTAATACACTATCAATATTGAAACAAAAACAAAGCAAAAGATCAACTCCATAGATGACAACTGACATTTGATATCATTGTCAGAAAAACCAAAGAAAGTAAACGAAAGAAAAACTGTCAAAAAGTGTAAAATGCACACAACCCTCCCGGAACATTTTAACACTGAATTTTGTTAATACATAAAACCAGTCAGTTATGCTGATTGTATTTTCGGCTTTAAAAGATGAACACCACAAAACACAGTCACACATCTAACACTTTTTGTTGGGGCCTCGGCTGGAGGCAGGTGACAGAGCACCTCTTCTTTCCCTCTGTGTTTTTTTCTCTTTTTGGTAAGAGACATTATTTAATCTGCTTGGAAAAAAGAAATCAAGCATACTACATTGTATTAGAGAAAAATTGTCAAATAGTGTAAAATGTATACAAAACACAAATTTGGAAAACTAAACTTTTATTTAACACCATCCATTTATGTTCACTTATTTTCTGCTCTAAAGGATATATATAACACAGAACACAGTTATACATCTAAATCTAACTTGTTAAAAAATAGTGTGGCCTCAGTTGCATGCAGATCATGGAGCACCATCTTTTCTTTCCCTCTTTCTTTTTCTGTTTGTTAAGTGGGTGCTTCACATGTCTTTCTTCACTGGCCAAAAAACAAAAAACCAAGAGGATTCATTATTTTTCTTTTCTTGTTTACATGAGCAATTACATTCATACTTTTTTCCCTTAGTCTGGCAGGCCAGTTTCGATAGTTAAAAGGTTATACTATTATTCAGTAACTTGGAGGAATATTTCAAACATGTATGCACAAGTATGTGAGAATGTACAGAACTTTAAAATGCATAATGACTCTTTAAAGATTAGGTACTTTAAGTGCTGTACAAAAAGCTACTTCAAAGGGCCATTTTCAATACACTATCAAGACTGAAAACAAAAATACCCAAAGAGATCAACTTCACAGATGACAACCGCCATTTGATCCGATTGTCAGAAAAACCAAGCACAGTAAACAACAGAGGTAAAAAACAAAAACAAATGTCAAATAGTGTAAAATTCACACGAAACGTCAGAAATGTTAAACACCGAGTTTTTCATATGACACCAGTCAGTTACGTTAACTGTATTTTCTGCTTTAAAGAATTTACAACAGAAAGCACAGCCACACGTCTAAGTATAAAAAAAATGTTTGTGGCCTCAGTTGCATCTAGATCATGGAACACTTTTATCACCCCCCCCCCCCCCCCCCCCATTGTTTCTTTTTCTCTGTGTTTTCCCCTTTCTTTTTTATTCTTTTGATAAAAGGGTGCTTCACTTCTCTTTCTTCATTGGCCAAAAAAGAGGGTTTTGATTTCCTTTTGTTTTACATGAGCAATTACATTCGCCCCTTTTTCAAAGTCTGGCAAAACTGAATAATTTCAAATATCACTCATTATTTCTACTTTAATAACTTGGAGGAAGTCTTCAATCATGTATGCACATATAAATGTATATCTGAGGCAGTACGAAAAACCAAGGAGCTCTTTCAAAATCAGCTACTATAAGTTCTATACAAAAACATCCCAAAGCCAACTTTAAAAGATCATGTTAATTATATCATCAATATTCCAACCCCACCCCCCCAAAAAAAACAGAGAAACGAACACAAAAAATAAGCAAAGTAAATTCCAAAAGAGTGAAAATCATTGTGAACTGGTGTATAATGTACACGATGTTTCTTAAATTATTACATAAAAACAATCCAACCATAAGTCATTTCATTTCATCTTCAAACCACCTACAACACAAACCATACCTGACCTTGTTGTTCTTTCCTGTGGCCTCAGTTGAATGAAGGTCATTGAGCACCATCTTTTTTTCCTTTTTTCCTTTTGAAAAAGTTGTTGATAAATGGGGTTCTTCATAGCCAAAAACAAAGCCCACAAACGGTTTGAACTTAAAAAAAAATCATGAACAGTTACATTCAATTCCAATCTTTCCTATTATCTGGAGACCAACGGTAGTTTCAACAATCAAATGGCTATGATAATGTGAACATTTCAGTAAGAAGATGTCAATATCAGGAAATGTACTCCACTGATATATTTACCATAAGTCTGGAGTAACCAACAACAACAACAAAACTCCAAACAGGGAACTAGCCAAAACACAAACAGCATCAATCACTTTGGAGAGAATTTCTAAACTAAACCGAAAGCTAGCATGGTCTATTACCGAAAGAAATCCAGCTCAGAAGTACAGTTTGTGTGCTAGCTATTTGCCATTTGTCAGTCGTGTGCAACTGCAAAGAATGCCCATTTAAGTGTATGGGCACGCACGCGCACACTCACAAGAGTCTATCGGATCTCTTTTCCCATCGCTTCAGGCTTCCCACCCTGATGGTTGAACACTTTTGTAATAAAATAACTCTCACCCCAACTCTTAGTCCCTTACAATAACATTTCCGAACACTCGCATACACAATAACCTCCCCTCCTTTTCTGTTAAATTATCATTGTGTATCCTGTGTACACTTCCTCTGAATTTCTCTCTTCCACCCCCTCCTAACACACACACACACCCCCCTCTATTCTGCCCTTTATCCCTGACATTTCCACTTCCATGCCAACAAGAATTCTCCACCTTTAGTATTCTTCCTCCCCCTGCCCCTCCCCGCAAAAAGAAACTGCAAAAGAAATCTGGGAAAATATATCACTGTGTCCAAAGCCACTGCCTCTGTGCCCACCTGCCTTTGTGTCCACATGGGGGGCCAAGATTAGAGAGAAACCAGGTTAGTGTTAGAGTTAGTATTAAGGTTAGGCAGGCAAGCAGGGGCTGTTGGTCAGTCAGTCGGTCAGTCTGACTGCATGTAGCCACAACAAGCACGGAGGCACAATGGCAGGCAGCTTTACTAAAAAATCACCAATTTCTAATCTCAACTAGGCCTACCCCAAAGGCAATTTCAGGCCCACGGGAATTTGACAAGATTCGTGAAAAATGGACACATCTGAAATGATGGATTAAGTTGGAATAAGGCCAAAAGAATCATGTTGGGTCTGATAAGAAGTGGAAATGTCTTCTTCCTGTTCTCTTTTCCCCACTCCTGCTGCCATTCTATCCAATCCTGTCTATAACCTCTCCCACCGCACTGGCCATCAGAAGCACACACACACACACACACACACACACACACACACACACACACACACACACACACACACACACACACACACACACACACACACACAATTCCTTGAGCCTACTACTTCAATTACTATTTCTACATCACTACTACTACTACTACTACTACTACTACTACTACTACTACTACTACACTGCTACCACCACCACCACCACCACCACCACCACTACTACTACTACTACTACTACTACTACTACTACTACTACTACTACTACTACTTACTACTACTACTTACCTCTATTGCACTGTCATTTCATAGAAAATTGTATCACCCCCCCCCCCCCCCCCCGCCCTGCATTCATTAAACTAAGTTGACTATTTCTCTACAAGGGAAGGCACTCTGCAATGTCACAAATGACAGACTAGCCAATAAACGTGTCGGCAGCAGTGTGTGCACTTTTCTCCTCTTCTGCAGACAACCAGCTCGGGACCAGTACACCTTTTAAACTGAACTCTCAAAAACACAGTGAACTATATAGCCTATACGTTATATCCTGCTCTGCTTTTCGAAAGAGTAGGCCATTATGTGCTAGTGGGAACCGATGACAAAATTTACAAAACTGCGTACATACTGGGACTGGCTGTAGAAACAAAAAGCACATGAGTGCTCATTCCATTACCCTCGATATAAAAGATTTTTTAAAATATATTTTTTTATATATGCAATTTTCTACAAAACACAACAACAAAAAGCATGCCCCAAAATAATCCGTTCTATTCTTAATGATAAACTTTCTAACATGAGGATTTTACACATGTACATTTACAAAATGCTTATATGAATCTCATTAAAAAAAATTCAAGTCAGGGAAAAAATCAATCGGCAACATAGTAACAAAATCGTGTCTTGCCAACAAAAGTTGTTTCATGACATTTTTCTAACAACATAATAAAAACTGGTCAAAAGCACAATATTCTGTCAACTTTATTTCTTGTCACAAACTTCCTGTGTGTAGGCAATGTTGTTTAAGACTGGTTTGAATTTGCAGTTTGGCTTGCAAAACAGATGGCTTGATGACTACAACAGTTTTGCACATTTAAAAAAAACAGCATTAAGATTTCAATCCAACAAACTCTCTACCTTCTCCCAAATCTCTCAGAGTCCTTCTCTGTTCTACAAAACCAGATCTGCCACTCTCCCCTGCATAATCTATACACACATAATCATCTTGCATTTGTTACATAACTACAAACCCCACATAGTCAAGTCCACGTCGATGATGATTTCCACAATGATGAGTTGATGTCCAGGTTGATTATTTGACGTCATCGGAGGTGATGCGTTGATGTCGTCCACGTTGATGAGTTGATGTCGCCACGTTGATGAGTTGATGTCCAGACTGATGCACTTCACGGTGCTCCAGAAGCCGTTGTCCTGGTGATGCTCTGTGTGCAGCACTGCTGACAGACAGAAAACAGCGTTAGTGCTACAGGAATACCTGTGTTTGGGCCGTTTCTGTTTTCCTGGCTTTACCTATGACACCAACTACCCTAAACTGCACAGTTCAAAGAATATGCACCCTCTGCCACAGAAGGAACACAGCACAGCACTCAGCATGGCACCAGAAGGGGCCTTGACGGTCCTCAAGTAACGCGCTGTATAGACAGCAGGAAGTGCAAGTCAAAGCCCTGTTTCAGCCCAAACTTTTACCCCTACCGAGCAGAACGTCAAGTGGTGGTCTGGATGCTAGTAGTTTTGGATGAGAGGATAAACTAAGTTTTCGTATGCAACACGCATACGGCAGATTTAAAACTGTGCTACTTCAAACACTGCACTCCTTTGAACTCAACACTATGGTCCAGAGGGACTGTACAGCTGTTCTTGGGTATCTTTGTTATATAGCTTGTTTTTTTTATCAAGTCAAATTAATCATCCCAGAGGTCGGATGCAGCTATCAAGTTGTTGAGGGGAAACAGTCGCATATGCGAAATGCTCACTACTGGTGAACCTCGAAGCTGTAGCCAAGGAACAAAAAATGATATTACAATACTTTACACTAAACTTTATCATTCCTTAAATAATATAACAATTCATTTTCAACAACTAGTTTTAAAGTCAACAGTTTTCGTCGCTGAAAAAATATAACTTTCAATGCTACCGGGATTTTTTAAATAACGAGGATGCTGATAGACGTTTTGAATACAAGGTTTAAACCTGTCAATGCAATTGATAAGGGGACAGTTTGCATTCTCAGACTGCATGGCACAAGTAAAGTCCAGTCATCTGCATAATGATACCAGATTTTCTCACCTGGAGTTTGTCTGCTGGTTCCACTTCATCCAGGAGACGCAGCATCGGCAGGATTTCTCTGTTTGCAGCCGCCCTCTGCAGACAGATTCTACCATGAAATGGTGAGACATTTTCAAAATTAACTCAGGCTTTCAGAAAGGAGACAGGAAAGGGCAAACAGAACCAAAACCAAAGCAACGGAAAACACAGACAGACAAGCAAGGGGTGCTAGTCTTTCGAACAAGAGTAAACCAAAGTTCTGTGTGCTACACACATTCAGCACACGTAAAAGAACCTGTGACAAGGGTGAGGGTTTTGAAAATCTCCCAGGCCCACTAGTGCACACCTGCCAGTGCCTTCATTCCTCTCGTGCACACACATGCAGAGGATCCATCATGTACATACAGATCCCGTCATTCATGTCACTGTTCTGTGGGGTACGAAAACATACCCAGCATACTTTCCCAAGTTAGAAGTACATTCAGCTCCATACACTAAATGCCATTGATGATGATCCCTGGGGGTTCTTCTCTCAGGAGAGAGAGAGAGAGAGAGAGAGAGAGGAGAGAGAGAGAGAGAGAGAGAGAGAGAGAGAGAGAGAGAGAGAAGAGAGAGAGAGAGAGAGAGAGAGAGAGAGAGAGAGAGAGAGAGAGAGAGAGGAGAGAATTTTAATGCCAAGTAATCTTCTGTGACTGAAAATAGTATACAATTCAAAATAATACAATAAAATGCGACCAGCTAACTACAATTAGTGGTGACAGAGACAAAAGCCATGTACAGAGACACACAGACAAGGTCAGACACAGAGGACAACTGGTATCATAGCTACCATGCTGTGTTGACTGGTGGTGCTGGAGTTGATGATGCTGATATTGTGGGGAGACAAGGTCCATG
Organism: Stramonita haemastoma; assembly: GCA_030674155.1. Taxonomy (NCBI): domain Eukaryota; kingdom Metazoa; phylum Mollusca; class Gastropoda; order Neogastropoda; family Muricidae; genus Stramonita; species Stramonita haemastoma. The sequence goes on from CM060330.1 coordinate 59,618,037, forward strand.
TTGGCCGTCTGTCTTCTCCAGGCCGGTCTGTCTTCAGTTTTTTCACAGCAGCGTGGCTATGTCGTTTCCAGGGCGGTCCATTCTGCAGCGTTCCCTGTCCACCTCCTCTTGTCTGCCTGCCCCCTCTCTTTCCCCAAGTGTCCCATGAAGGTCAGTCTTGGCCAGAGCCGCGATGCGGGACATGACCCAACTGCGCCAGGTTCCATTTCCCTTTACAGCAGCCACAAGAAGGTCCTGTGGCCCCTTTACAGCAGCCACGAGAAGGTTCCTGTGGCCCCTTTACAGCAGCCACGAGAAGGTTCCTGTGGCCCCTTTACAGCAGCACATCAAAGCACGAGTTCCTGTGGCCCCTTTACAGCAGCCACAAGAAGTTCCTGTGGCCCCTTTACAGCAGCCACGAGAAGTTCCTGTGGCCCCTTTACAGCAGCCACAAGAAGTTCTTGTGGCCCATCGTTCATGATCACTTTTTGCACACCGACACGTCGGTTCTATGGTCGGCCAGGAGTTGTGGAGAAACCTGAACATTTTATTTGCAAAGCTTGAATTTTCTTTTCCAGTTCTTCAGTCCCTTCCTGCTTTCACATCCGGGTAGGATAGCAGTGAAATGCACTGTGCAGAAGCTCAGTTTTCTTCAAAAGCTGTTCTCTCTACTCTTTCAATTTCTGGTCACTTTTGCCATGGCTGAGGTTGCAAAGGTCAGCGTAAAACTAGACTTTACCTGAAGTTAGGCCATCTGTGGTCACTGTCAAACCAAGACTGAAGGAGTTTGCTTCCAGTTGTTGGCCATTCAAGACTTTTAACTGCAATGTCAATGTAGGCCTTGACACTGAGCTTACCTCAATAACTGACAAAGCTTTCACTGGGCCAAATGTGATAAACTAGTTAACTGCAGAAAATTTAATTTCTTTACTATACCTACTCCTGCACTTTTTTCGCGTTCACCCGATGGTCAGCTCGGTTTCTGCACTGAAAGAAGCAGCACACTGCAGGTCCTGCAGGTCCTGCAAGTCACTATAGAACCGAGTCACAGAGGCGGAGTCAGGCCACAAACTCCTGTCGCGCCCCGTGTAGCGGGCATGTCTGCAGCTGATGCTCTCTTGTCTGGCTGCCAGTCTTCGTGGGCGCTGCTCTTGTATTGGCTATGCAAGGTTTCATGTACAAGGGGTGATGAAGGCATTCTGGCCTGTCCTGAGACTGACTGTACAGGCTCTGCAAGGTCTTCATGCAGCACATTCTGCATATGACAGCTTCAGGTCTGATGCTACAATTTGGGGACTTCTGTCTGATGCACAGGACATTAGTCCTTCTGTGGAGTAAAGGATAGAAGGAGGGGACTAAGGAAATGATATAGAACACGAAGATGAAAGAATTAAAAAAATAGGGGGAAGCACTAAGAAAATGCTGTAAAATGTGAACGTAAAGGAAAACTGTAATGTGGCACTAAAGAAATGCTATAAATTTAATGTGAAAGTAAACGGTACCCGAGGAGGGCCTAAGAGAAAGCTATAGAATGTGAAAGTGAACAGAAAAAAACTTTAGGGGCACAAAGGAAATGGTATAGAGTGTGACAATGAAAGAATAAAGGATGACGGGGGGGGGGGGGGGGGGGGGGGGGGGGGGGGGGGGGGGCGCGGGGCAGCACTAAGGAAATGCCGTAATTTTAAAAAAGCACCTAAGAAGGCACTGAGGAATGTTCTAGAAAATGCAGGGCTGACGGAGTCCCCGACCCTTAGGGGCTCTGTGCCTGCATTGTAGCTGGAATGTCTTCAGATGCCAAGATCACTGTCACCACGATTGCTCACCATCGTCTCTTGCCCAAGTTTGGTTTTATGTCTTGGTTTGGGCGGATTGTTTATATTTCTTTTATTTATTTGTATTTGTTTTATTTCTTTTTATCGTTTTAAATTCTTTAGAGCAATTTTGTCCGCCATGCCATTATGCTTAGTTTATTTTGTTTTATTTTGTTTATTTTATTCCTTTCTTCTACGTTTTGAGTTTTACTCAACCTCAATTGTTTATTCCCTTTTTGATTCATTTTGTTTAGATTTTGTTTCTCCTTCTATTTTATTTTATTTTACTTTATTCTATTCTATCTATTTAGCAAGAACGAATGATGCAATCAACATTTGGTGTCCAGTGATCATATGACATACAAGACTGAAGACAGAAATACAAAAAAAAAAGATTGAAGACAGAAGTACAGTACTGAAGGCAGTAGAACAGAACAAGTGAAGATAGAAGAACAGAAGACAGAAGAACAGAAGAAATAAATACAGAAGTATACAAGGAATGAATACAGAAGAACAGAAGACAGAAGAACAGAAGAAATGAAGACAGAAGAACAGTAGACAGAACAGAAGACAGAAGAATGAAGACAGAAGAACAGAAGAAATGAAGACAGAAGAACAGAAGACATGAAGACAGAAGAACAGAAGATAGAAGACAGAAGACAGAAGAACAGATGACAGAATAATAGAAGAACAGAAGAACAGAAGACAGAAGAACAGAATAAATGAAGACAGAAGACAGAAGAACAGAATAAATGAAGACGGAAGTATAGAAGGAATTGAAGACAGAAGAACAGAAGACACGAAGACAGAAGTATACAAGGAATGAAAACAGAAGAACAGAATAAATGAAGACAGAAGAACAGAAGACAGAATAGTAGAGGAAATGATGACAGAAGTATACAAGTAATGAAAACAGAAGAACAGTAGAACAGAAGACTGAAGTGCAGAAGAAATGAAGACAGAAGAACAGAACAGAATAAATGAAGACAGAAATATAGAAGGAAGACAGAAGAGCAGACGACAGAAGCGCAGAAGAAATGAAGACAGAAGTACAAAAAAAACTGAAGACAGAAGGGGATGGAAACAGCTGATGATGAATGCACAAGAGGCTAGCTTCAAGAGTGGTGACCCCTTCCGGTGAGGAAAATGATGGCGATGACAGAAGTTGACAGGACAGTCCAAGGAAAATCCACCCTCCCCACGGAGATCTACAGGGGCAGAAATGGATTAATGGGGGATAAAACTAGGGAAAAGTGAGATATCTCTTCCTAGATGAGAATTGCAAAGTATTCATTTATAAAGTATGCAATGATAGTCATGGAAATCTAAAGCACTGAGACAGAAGAATACCCATGCTATAACCTCTACCCTTTTCCAACAGGGGCCTAACAAGGGTCAAGCCAGTCCTGAGGCACCGCACTGTCAGCACTGCAGCATATATTTGTGGTCAGTAGGTCCAAGAGATGAAACAAAATCTTTCTGCGTTTGTTATATGGACAGCTTAGTTTCCGCATTGAAAGCAGTGATGGTCTTGCAGGTGCTCTTGATGTCGCCGGGCTTCCTGTCCGCTAGGGCCTTCAGGCCAGGTCCTCTTGTGGAGCGTCCTGTGCAGTGAGGAGAGGAGAGCTGCAATACGTGTTCTGCTTTCTGGCTGCCAGTCTTAAGGGCGCTAATCTAATCTGTCCACAATTCCAGGTAGTACATGATCATGGTCATTCAGGTGGTGGCCTGTCCTGAGCCTGATAAAGGCCTGCCCCCCCCCCCCCCCTCATGTCAGCGGTCAGAGGATCTGACTCCATGAAGAGTGGACGTTGCTCCCCCACTTCCTTCGCTGCTTGACCTTGATCGTTTTGGCTTCAGAATAGCTGGCACACCTCTTTGCCTGCTCTTGCCTCATCTTGCTTTGCCAAAAAAACCCATTGCGGTCTCTGCCAGGCAGGTTGCAAAAGAGGGGCAAAGTATGTGGAGGAAGCAATGTCATTGGGGTCAGTGCTTCTGCTGGACTGGAGGCCAGGAGAGGACTCTGTGGGAAGCATAGGGGCTGACCCTGCTGTGGCTGGCTGCTGATTTCATGACTTCTGCCTGGCTTTTATTGTGTTGAGCAGAGGCCAGTGGCAAAGCTGATCTTCCCTGTCTTCAGGGTACTGGAAGAGGACTCCTGCCCCTCCATTCAGAACATCCTCAGCAGACAAACCAGTGCATACAGGGGTCCGGGAGTCTGGGGCTGTGGGTGGAAGGTGTTCAAGGGGTGGGGCTTTTTCTCAGCGCTATTTCCAGTCTTTGGGGATACTGCACTGAATGAGGGAAGAAGCCCCAGTTGGAAGTATCTGTAAATAAAGACGAGCAAAACAGCGTAATATAATGTGATATTTGATTTAAAGCAAGTGTGTGTGTGTGTGTGTGTGTGTGTGTGTGTGTGTGTGTGTGTGTGTGTGTGTGTTTTGTTGTGTGTCTGTGTGCATGTGTGCCTGTGTGCCTCTGTGTTGGTGTGGTGTGTGTGGGGTGTGTGTGTGTGTGGGTGTGTTGTTGTTGTGTGTGTGTTGTGTGTGTGTTTGAGGCAGGCAATCAAACATTAAATCAAGAATAGTACCCCGCTTTGGTTGCAGTATTTCCATCATGTGACCATAGGGCATCACACAGTCAAAAACGGGCTTTAAACGGGTTTCAAACTGCGCAAAATGTTCTGCGCGCTTTCGCACACGGGACCTCCGAAAGACTTTCTGGAGAGTGGAGTTGGTAAAACGTTAATTTAAGGAGACAATCCCTCAAACGCTCGCCTTGGTGGTTGCTGGATCCAAGCTAACCACTGAGGCTGTCCCGTCCTCCTCTTCCATTGTATAGAAAATGCCTAAGATAGAGCGGAATATTGCGAAAACTGATAACCACATAGACTTACGAATTATAACACATTTTGGTGTGAAGCTTACCTGTGTGTAAGCCCTTGACACTGTCCAGCTTCCTCCACTTCCCTGTTTGCTGTCAGTTGAAGAGACCCCTGGTGATGCTACCGGCATGCTTCCTGAAAGATGACGAGGCATTAGATGGAGGAACAACTAATGCATTGGTTTGAGGCAAATGCACTTTACCGAACTTTGAATTAAAGCACATCCTGAAAAATTGTTTTGTTCTGTTGTTTCCCCAACTTCTCAGTTTAAATACATCCTGTAGTATTTTTGGTTAAAATTATGTTGTTTCACTGACAGCCAGGTTTGCGTTACATCGTGGCTATATGTTGTAAACCATCCCTCTTTTTACTTTAGGCCTGCTAGGGGCTGTGTTTAAGTACCTCGCCATTCAGCCAGCCACACTGACTTTGGAGGGGTTGGTTTAAATATGTCTTTATTCAGAAAAAGTATGACACTGCACATGCTGATGTTGACAGCAATAGTAAGCTTATGGCTTATGGCATACTAACGCTTACGGCTTATGGCATACTAATGACAATATATTTTGACTCTGTAGTTTGGCAGCTGTAAAAAAGTCAGTGCAACTTGCTTCTCTATTCTGTACTTTCGAGGACAATGGAATAGGCACTCATGTCCCTGTTTACATCCAGTCCCTGAGCTCATGGGCTTTGTAAGCTTTGTCATTACCACCGGCACACAAGGCCTTTTCTTCAGAAAAGCAAAACAGGTATTAGCATGTGCGTTAGATGTTCTGCTTACTTCCCCACTGAATAAAAAAAAATCACACGGACTAAAAAATATCTTGAAAGGTAGTTGTGACGTACACTGAAGCTAAGTGGTTAAGACCATGTGACTTCAATTCCACGGCCCATGAAGTCGTGGTTTGAACCTTGTCAGCGTTTGGGAAACTTAGGGTGCTGGGGACCCAAGATCTTCCAGGTTAAGTTCAAGTGCAGACCTACCAGTGCCTTATTTTCGTCATGCACACATGCCAAAGAACACATTGAAAATTCCGTACTTCATGTCAGCATTCAGCGGGTTACAAAAACACGAATATGCCCAGCGTAATCCTCAGGTTAGAATGCAGCTACCTTTTGCGGTTGACAACATCGGTGGCATCCGCAAAATCTTACCATTAGTGGCGCTCCACCACGAAATGAGTCGTTTAGCACATTACCCAATTTTGCGCTAGGAGCCATTAAAGGTAGATGGGGGTCAAGTTGTCAATTTTGAGATTTTGATCAATATTAAGCTATATCTCTTATTCTACATTGTAATGAAACATCAAGGCATAATTTTTATTCTCTTTGCTTTTAAATATGTTTTGAATATGCCCAAGCCTCATTCTGACAACGTGTTTCGAAAATAAACTTGCCCGTTTTTCATTTTATCACATCCTGCAATCTATCATTTCAATTTGTAATAACTTTGCACAGAAATGTTCGATTTCCAATCTGTTTTTTTTTTGTAGTGAATAGCCTTTTTATTGCAGATTGATAACTGTCAATAACTAACAATTAACCTCTGGAGCAATGCGACTCCTATGTGGCGGAGCGTCACAAATTTAATTTAGCAAACTCTAGAATCCTAGCCGATAAATAAAAAAAAACAAAAAACAGCAGAAACAACAACAACAACAACAACAACGAACAACAACAACGACAAACAGTTCTAGTACTCAGCCTACCTCTGTACGCTCTTCGCCGTGTCCAGTTTTCTGTTGTATGGTAAGTGTCCAACATATCGGCGATGCTACCAGCGCGCGTTCTGAAAGAAAACAATGGGGCTTCAGTTTGACGGAACAAAAACTACACGGCTAATAGGACTTCGTATTCAAAACAAACGCATTCTTTTTTTTTGATGGGGGAGATTTTTCCTGGAAAATCAGTACAAACTCCACTCCCCCGAAAGTCTTGGATGGGGAGGATAAACCGGGAGAGGTGCAGTGTGCAAACGCACGCTGAACATTTAGTGCACATGTTAAGTCAGTTTTGCCATAGCCATTGCTTGGTAGGAGCAGAGGACTTTTTTAACCCAAAAAGCATGCACGCTGATTTAGATTATTCCGAAGTCGAAGTACGACTATCTTCAGATGAGCAAAAACATCCGTTCGCAAAGTAAACTATCGGTGACCTCTGGAAGCTCTAACAAGGCAAGAAAGCAACATAAGCAACAAGAATAAACACAAACCTGCAATCTATAGTGGCATCGTTCATACTTTCACTGAAACTAAGTTTGCAGTGGTCCTAGGCAGTAGCCATTGGACTCATCCATCCTGTATGCACTAGAAGAGCTAGGGCATGTGGTATGGCCAAACATGCCTAGCATGCAGTCTGTAACAACCGACTCCGCCAAGATCAGCTTGCTCAAGACGAGTGTCAGTGCTGTGTACCTACGATTTCCTCAGGAGTTGCCAAGTGTTCTGTCATTTTGTGTCAGACACCACGACAGCCTGGAGAGCGCGTTAAATTTATCAGTATTATATCCTATAAGTAATGCATTAAAGTTCTTTAGAAAAAAAAGCTTTTAAAGCATGCATCACTACGCACAATGTGTGAATAGTGCGTGTATCAAAGGTTTTTCTACTGACAATGTGGTATTACTTACCAATATTATCCTTGTCTGACTTTCAGGTGTATGATGGGGGGGGGGGGGGGGGGCAAAAACATTTTCTATAAAATATGCTGCCTTTTACCTTTTAAAACAGTTGGCCCACAGGAGGCTGGCTCCTACTCCCAACAAGTCCTTCACAGCTCTAACACTGCACTAAGGTCCTGTATCAAGTTTGTGATCATGCACAGCATGCCATGCCCACGTTAAAAATCCACCTAACATTGGTGGCAGTCAGCTGTGTAGGCTGTGGCCCATGGTGTGGATGCCCAACAAACCCAGCCTGCATCCTGCAACCTGGATAGGGATGGGCTCTGCCAGGTTCAACTCCACTCGTAACACGCACACTACATCAACACTGCACTGCAGTGCCTCCAAGACTCCCCAAGGAGTTAGGAAGAAGTCACAAGGGGGGGGGGGGGGGGCGTCCCATAGAAACCACAATCTGTAGGTCTGTAGGTCAACAAGTTCATTTGCAGATAGTGTTTTAAATGTTGAAGATGGCTGGTGCTGCTTTTGTGACAACGCTTTTTTTCTGGAGAAAACAAGCTAAATTTCACGCTGAGAAATTGCAGTGACTGAAAGTCTGTTCAATTCTGTTCAGTGCCAACGCTTTATGGAACCTTAAAAATGAATACTACATTTTTTTTTCAAAACCCAAATAAAATGGCTCACCTTTTGGAAATATAGCTTTTATTTTCAAGCATTATGAATTATTACAAATAACAGGTTAATACCATAACAAATAAAACAAAGACAGTTAGTTACCTGTAAACTGTGGTACAAATGACCGGGCGGCGACAAGGCAAAGTTGGCCTGTTTGTCACACATCTTCTCTCGGCCACCGTCCGGTGTGGAATAAAAAAGCGGCAAGCTTTCAGATGCAGCGCCCTCCCTCCTGTGGGAATGAGTTCAGTCATTTCTGCACGTGCTTTTCTGCACAGCCTTCAAGCCTCATGATTTTAGTTTTACTTTTTTTTCTTTTTTTATCAAGTTATTCTTTAATTTAGAAGATAATAGAATAAGCATTCATATACTTTTTAGATCCTGTCCCCGTGTATAGGCAGTTTTGTAAATTTTGACATCCGTTCCCACCGGCACATAATGGCCTACTCTTCATAAAAGCAGAACAAGTTTTTAAGTGTCTTCAAATGTTTTATACATGATTTCGGTAATGTGTCAATCCGCCGGATCCCGTGTAGTTTGTGCCTGGGACTTCCGAGACATAATTTGTCGCTGGGATATCCAAGACGTGTCACTGTAAACCGACCGTCATTCGTTCGTTTATTCATTGAAAACATAAATTCGGGTGTGGAATTATTAAAGTTTAAAAAGAAAACAACCAAACAAAAACAAATGAGATAATCAGGTTTTTCTAACAACCAAACAAAAACAAATGAGATAATCAGGTTTTTCTAAATCGTCATAGGAAGGTGTGGTGGTGGTAGCAGTTTTGCAGTAGCCTACAGACGGCAACAGACGCAGTACAGTACCAGCGCTGTGTTTCCTGGAGTGGTAGAAATACGGCACTGTAGGCCTAGTCCCTGGGTGATGGCAGAACTGGCAATTAAGTGGCAGCAATAGAAAAAAACAACAGGAGGAATAGGTCATGAGTGTTACCGCATTCAATACACAATAGTTTTCTGGCCGGAGCCATTGCTATGTCTCTGTCACAAAGCCCTCCATCTGCTAACTACGGCAGCTGGTGACCATGGTAGAATCGTCAAAAAGGAGTTGTGGATTTGAATTGGTGTATGCCTTTCAAGTGTTTGGAGTATACAGTTTGAAAGAAAAAGGGTCGATCAAAGAAAACGATCAGCACACACACACGCAGACACACACAGACACACACAGAACACACAGACACACAGACACACACACACACACACACACACACACACACACACACACACACACACACACACACACAATCTTGTTGTTTCGCATCTCGAAAGATAATGTGCTGGTTGGAACAGATTATAACACTTGCAAAACTGCATGCAAAGTAAGCACAGGAGAGCGTATTCGTTATCCACACACACACACAAAAGACGGAACGAGATAACAAAATTTACAAAACTGCATACACACGGGGACTAGATGTAAAAAAAGACATGTGCACACATTCACACACACGCACATATACACGTGCATACACATAAACACAAAAACACGTGTGTACTAGCGTGGGCATCAAATACTTCAAGTGGTACATCAGACAAAAAGGATTTGAAATAAAATCAAAAGTTTTTTTTTACGAGAAACTGCTTCCATAGTACTACTAGTTCCGTGATGCGCGCGCGCACACACTCACGCACACGCACGTACACAAGCACGAACGCACGCACGCGCGCACACATAGACACATACACAAACACGCATGCGTGCACGCGCACTGACACAGCCACCCATATTCCTATCAACAAAGGACAGATGGACTAGTTAACGTGAAACAAACGCAATGGTGCCACCACCCTCACTGATGTATGTAGTGAGTTGTATCATTATAACATTGACAGCCAAAGCTCTCTTCTCACAACTTAAAACTTAACGGAACCTTTGGATTTTTGAGATAGTTTTTTGGTGATGAATAAAATTTTGTTTTTTAACTGCACAAAGAATTTACATGTGAACAAATAATGAAACCATTCCTACCTCGCTTTCACCACATGCATCACAGACTCTGATCTGGGGACATTGCCTGTTTGGATGGGAAGTCTGTAGCTTAAAGTTT
>CM060330.1:59633076-59635576 GCA_030674155.1 Stramonita haemastoma
AAATTTTGAACAAATTTTATTTTTTGAACAAATTTTATTTTTCAGAGGGTAATAGATTAAGCACTACATGCTTTTTTAACATCCAGCCCTCGGGAAAAAAAAAACAAACGAATAAGAAATAGAAATAGAAAAACGAGCATTAAAAAAAGCTTAATAACAAGAGGGAAAAAAATCATGGGAAAAACATGCATAGTTACAAAAATCCAAAGAAAGTAGTACTCATTCTCTCTCCCGATCCCCCTACACACACACACACACACACACACACACACACACACACACACACACACACACACACACACACACACACACACACACACACACACACACACACACACACCGAAAGGCAAGCAAGAAATAGAAAAACATTACAGAGACAGACAGACAGACAGACAGACAGACAGACAGACAGACAGACAGACAGACAGACAGACAGACAGACAGACAGAGACAGATTAAATGTATATATGAACAATGAAAAACACACCAAAAAAACCACAAACAAACAAAAAATAAATAATAATAATAATGATAATAATAATAATAATAATAATAATAATAGTAATAATAATAATAATAATAATAATAATAAAATCACAGAAATGCATAACAACAGAAACTAACTGTACTATATCCGAGGAAAAAATTCATGTAATTGAGACTTCTAGTGGTTTGATCAAAACATTTGTGGTGAAAGCAGAGTGACATTTTCATGAGTCATCAGAAAATCATACAACAAAAACTTAAATCTTGAAAACTTTGATTCATATTTTAGAAAGGTTGGGAGTCTATTCCAAAACCAGCTCCCAGAATATATTAGACTTGATTTAAACAGAGTAATGGTTGGTAAAGGGAGGTTGATTTTATGTGAATGTCGAGAGTCGTTTATACTGAACATGCTGCTTAAGGAAGATGGGGCATTACCATGAAGGATTTTATGCATTAGTACACCTTTATTTAACAACAATCTTGTTTTGAGAGGCAGAATATTTACATTTTTGTAATCTGAAAATGTCAGTGAAGATGACTTATCTATTACTATTTTGACAGCTCGTTTATGAATACTGATTAATGGTTTGAATAGGTTAATACTGGCTAGGTCCCATAGTGTAGATGCATAATCCACACTAGACTGAATAAATGAATGAAAAAATATTTTTCTTGCATTCAGATTAAGACAGTGTTTAATCTTATTTAACTGGTATGTTTTGGAGGCAATTTTCTTTGTTAAGTTACGTATATGTACAGACCAAGACAAATTATTATCAATCGTTACTCCCAAAATTTTGTGATTAGAAACTTCTTCAATTCTGACATTGTTGATATAAATAGGAGGTAAGTTTATGTTAAGATTTTGACGTTTTTGTCTTGTTGATAAGAGCATGAATTTCGTTTTACCTGGATGAAGGGCCAAATGGTTAATTTGTGTCCATTCGACAATAATATTTATGTTCTCTTGTAAACTTTGGCATACTTGGAGAGGGTTTTTGTGGCTAGTATGAAGAGTTGTATCATCTGCAAATAGTTCATTTTGTACTTTAATAGTTAATGGCAGGTCATTTATATATAAAAGAAACAACAAGGGACCAAGCACTGATCCTTGCGGTACACCAAAGTTATTTAGAAGAAAACTTGAAGAAGTGTTGTTTAGATATACTTTTTGCTGTCTCTCAGATAGGAAAGATGAAATCAGTTCGAGGATACTAGGAGATAGTTTGTAGACTGCAAGCTTCCGTAGTAGTAGCTTGTGGTCAATAACATCGAAAGCCTTAGCAAAATCAATAAAGAGTATACCTGTGAATTCTTTTTTATTCATATTAAGCAGCAATTTATCTGTCAGTTTAACAAGAGTGGTGTGGCATGAATGGTTTGCTCTGAAACCAGATTGATTTGGGTGTAATAGATTATGTTTGTTTAAGTGGGCAAGTAAACATTTGTAAATGTGCTGTTCTAATGGTTTTGAAAGAGTGGATAATATTGCTATTGGTCTGTAGTTTGATGGTTCTGAGGTATTGCCAGATTTGTGTAAAGGAATAATTTTTGCCTGTTTTAAGAGTTTAGGGAAGGTGTTTTTGCTTATGCAAAGATTGTAGACATATGTAAGTGTTTCTGCTATATATTGATGCGGATAGTTTAAGAATTTTCCCATCTAGTCCATCGAGCCCACGTGTTGAGGATTGTTTCAGATGATTTAAAGCAGTGAATACTTCATTGACTGTAATAGGTTTTATTTCAATTTTAGATTGAATATTCTTACTGTCGCAGAAAGCTTTCAACTTTTTCAAGTCATTTGAAAGCATTTGAAAGAGAGAGAGAGAGAGAGAGAGAGAGAGAGAGAGAGAGAGAGAGAGAGAGAGAGAGAGAGAGAGAGGAGAGCGAGAGCGAGAGAGCGAGAGAGCGAGAGAGCGAGATAGACAGACAGATAGATAGATAGATAGATAGATAGATAGATAGATAGATAGATAGATAGATAGATAGATAGATAGATAGATAGATAGAT
>CM060330.1:59640576-59645576 GCA_030674155.1 Stramonita haemastoma
CCCCAGCTCGTGTTTTAGAATGAACGAAAACAGTTTAAAGAGTGTACGACAGCTCTTTATTTTTTCTAATGCAAGCTAAGAAAAAATAAAAGAACGGAATATTCATAGTTACTTGAAGTTAATGTGCTTTTAATTGGCCACTTTGGGACATAATTATAAGAGTGTATGAAGGACAAAATGATAGGCTTTGGCTGATATTCATGTGCTGATATTTATATGCCGATATTCATGGTCTTTATGTTTGTGGATGACAGAGCGTCGGAGAAGGTTGGACAGGAGAGTTGGAAGGGAAGGTGGGGTGAAACAAAGAAGAGAAGAAGAAGAAGAACGAAAGAAGAAGCAGCAGCAGCAAAAACAGCAACAAATACACACTAAACAACAACGACAGCAGCAACACAACAACAAACACATAAAAATAAAGACAAAATTAGGAAAACAAGAAATAATGCGGTAAAAAGTAAACTACAAAAAATTCAAAACGAGGACAAAACACACACACACACACACACACACACACACACACACACACACACACACACACACACACACACACACACACATATATATATATAATATAGAAATAATATAATATATAGATATAGATATAATGATAAAGTAGAGAGAGAGACACACCACACCACACACACACCACACAGACACAGAGAGACACAGAGACAGACAGACAAACAGACAGACAGACAGACAAGACAGACAGGCAAACAGACAGAGAAAGAGAAGAGAGAAAGAGAGATAGAAAATAAATATGAATGAATGAATGAAATGAATGAATGATCTTTATTTTTCAAGGGTTACAGAGTATGTGTTACATACTTTTTTTCATCCAGAGAGAGACAGAGACAGAGAATGTGAGAAAGAGATTGAGAGAGAGAGAGTTTCGACTTCAAACTTGAGACTTTTCTTGTACATAGGCATTAGGCCACAATAAAAAAGCAAATTGGACATAGGGAATGGGCACATGACAAGTGTATCAAACATACTACTGCAAACGTAATATAATAAAGATTAAAGTGTTATAATAATAATGAAAACTATCATATCACATAAGCTATGACATGGATATTCACTGTTGAAACAAAAACACATTGCAATACTCATAGACCGCAATGCTTTATGTACATGTGGTACTCATCAACATGAGAATCATGTGTACAAATTTATATTACCTCTTCTTTTAATTGCACGAAAAACAAATCGCTATAGATTGTGTCTGTCTACGGTAGTGCAGCTTGCAGAAGCAGGGGTAAAGCAGTCTTGTCGAATCTTTGAGAAATGGGTTTCTTAGGTCCTCATAACATGACATGTTAAGAAACAGTGTTCTTCATTTTGCACCTGACCTTTGCAAACAAGACAATTCTTATTTTCATTTAAACTGCTATAACGATAGTATAAAGTAGATATATAATCAACAGTGCTGTATTTTGCTTTAAAAACCTGCTTGTTCTTGATTTAATGTTTCTTTGTCATCTGCCCATTTAGTTAATCTTTTATTTAAAATGTAGATTTATATTTGCTTAACACACTGTTGAGAGCTAGTGCACGATAGTTGTAAGAATTATTGATATCTCCGGTTTAAAAAAAAAAATAATGTGTATTATTATAAACTTAGCCCAATCTAAAGGGAAAGCACCCCTTCGAACAGGTGATAGAACAACTAAGCAAGAAAAGTAATTACACTTCTTTTTGCATGCTTAAGTATTTCTCCAATTAGTTCATCAGGCCCAGCACTTTTTCCTGATTTTAAATGTCTTATACCATCAATAATTTCATTTTCTGATATAAAATTCTAAAAAAATGGTTAAAACTTCTCGTCTTCTTCTTGTAGTGTATCTAGACTATATTTTTGTGCTCCTGCTCTACCAAAGTCCTTAAAAACCTTAAAGAAATAGTCATACCACGGTACAATAGTTATATCATTATGCGCCAAAGACTTAGTTAGGGTTAACTAAACTTACAACAGACCAGAACGTTTTTGAGTCATTTAAGGAATCTACAAGTTTTTCCAATTTTCTTTAAGTTTCTTTAATCTCTTTTCGTCAAACTCTCTTTCTTTCGTTTCCTTAGATTGATGTCTTCCTTTCTTGCCGGGAGTTTGCATTTTTCCTTTTTTCTGCTTTTATCTTCAATTGTTTTACAACGTTGATATCAATTTAATAATCTTTTAACTTCTTGCTTTGTCTGTTCACAATTAGCATCAAACCAGTCATTACATGTTTTTTCTGCTTTGACTAACTGTCCTAACCATGCATGCAGCAGCTCCACATAACGCTTTAACAAAGTGGTTAAAACTGTCAGTTATATCAGTGTTCAATAGCTGGGAAGCTGTCTGTATGATTTCTTGAAACTCAGCACTATCAAGCTCTTGTTTGTATGTATCTGCAAAATCTTCTGACCATGACTTTTTCTGCACTCTTTTGTCCTCTCTTATAATCACTGTCTCCTTTCCACGTTGTTTCACCCGGGAGGTGCCAGGAATCGATACAATCTCCAATATACAAATCAAAACTTGATACTAGATGACTTGGTACAAGAAATAATCATGCATCCATCGGGAGGTACAAATGTATAAGCCCCTTGATTATCTCCCTTACAACAACCATTCATGATAATCATATAGAACAAAAAGCATAAATCTATCAAAGACTTGACAAAATATTTATAGTATCATCCTTGGAGGAACGCACATGAAGATCATCATTCACACTATCATACTCAACACCATCCAAATAATTAGACAACTTCAAGGTCGGCTTGGTTCAAATCTCCTACAACCATAAAATGAAAATCCTCTTTTAAAAATAATATGATAACGCTTCCTCTAGTACTACAACACATCTTTAATCATTATTTCGTTGTAAATAGAACCACCCTCTGGTACAATGTAACAAGCAATAAGAACGATATATTTATCGAAACTGAAACTGCATTTATCTACTCTAATGGCAATTGTATTGTCACACTTTATTTTGATTTTTCTACATATTTTTCTCAAGTATTTGTCATTAACAACAGCACTCCTCCAGATCAGAGCTCCTTCCATGACGGGAGAGTGTTTAAGCAGGGACATCAAACTTTATAGAATCAGGAAAACCACTGATGTTATCAAAAGTAAAGTCAAGAAATGTCTCTGTGAGGCAAACAAAATCAAAATTATTTACACAGTTAATAAATGTAACAGTCTTAATTTATTGCACAAGTTTTCGACATTGTAATTTACAAATGTCCATTGACTTGGGTAGTGGGCCCTTCCTAGCTCTCTCTTAATGAATTAAGCTGCTGGGGTGCAGACTCAGCCACTGTTGTCACTGGCCGCTTTGCCGCGAGCGACTTGGGGCGGGTCAGGCAGGAATCTCGCCCACCTGTGGTGTCTGCTGGTTGGACAGAGGCCGTCACGTGATGCACGCCCCTCACCGAGAGGAGGACACGTGACGTCACAGTGACGGGAGCCCCGCCAATCGTCGCTGAGCTGTGACGTAGCCTTGTGGAGTCACACCCTGGTTGCGACGGTAACGCCCACACTGCCTCCCCTTGCTGGTCACGTGTTGCCCGTGCCGCAGAGGGAGAGGAGGAAGGAGGAGGGGGGAGGGGACCTGCCGCTCGTGTCTTCTGTCCCCTGTCAGGTGTGGTGTCCACCCTCTGACGTCACACCCCCTGTCTGGATGAGGAAAGGGGAATCCCCGTGTTGACTGGGCTGTGAGGAGGGGACAGGGGTGGAGGTCTGCTGTGCACCCCCACTCTCCACCCCCTCTGTGTAGGACCGGGGATTTGGAAGACTGGGCCCGATCATCATCTGCCCCCTGTGGAAATACGCCCTCCTCCCCCCTCCCTGCTGCTGCAGCCACTGTGCCTGTGCCTGGTCAGATGTTGGCCCCCCTGACACCTCTGTCTTGCAGCTTCTGCCTGAGGTCTTTGTTAGAATGATCATTTTGTCCCTCCATCTACTGAATTTGACAATCACAGGTCTGGGCTGTCCATCTCGGGACTGTCCTGTTTCGTGTACCCGTGCAATGTCCTCCACAGTCCAGGACCTCTGGTCATCCACATTGTTCAGCAGATCAATGACTGACTGAGCTCTTGTTTCATGGGGTTCCTTCACAGTACGTTGGGGTATCCCCAAAAGCTGCAGATTGTCTGTTGGTGAGCGATGCTTTAGTCTGTCCTGTCTGTCTGCAGTTGCTCTACTCCTGTCTCCACGTCTTTGGTGGTGCTGGACACTTGTTGGTCTTCTTCTGTCTCCCTTCAAACAGCCACTAGATAGATGTTTTTGTCACGTCGGTTGGCTAGTGTCTGGTTGGCTGGCAGGTTGGCTGGCTGACTGGGTTGGCTGGTTAGCTAGTTGTTCCTTTGGCTGTTAGGTTGGTTTGCTGGCTGGTTTATGTTTCAGCTTCTGAGAGCGGGTCTGTTTTTTTGTGAAATATTTTTTGCATGTTCACTACGAACTCTGGTAGCTTTTCCTGCCATCTGCCTAGTCTGACAAAACTGCATACACATGGAGACTGTATGTAAAAAGCTCATGAGTGCTTATTCCATTATCTTAGAAACTAAATAATGAAGAAATTAAAAAGTATACACACACACCGATGACACAATTTACAAAACTGTTTACACACGGGACTAGACGTAACAAAGCACATGGGTGCTTATTCCATTGTTCTCGATATAAAATAATACAATAAAGTAAATTGAATAAACGAATAAAAATGAATAAACACACACACACACACACACACACACACACACACACACACACACACACACACACACACACACACACACAACAGTGCCGGCTACTTGGTGAATTATTCAATGATGCATCAGCTAAATAATTATACGGGTTTTGAAGTTTTATGGCGTTAAGTTTTTCTGTTCGTTTTCTCTCGTACATGCATATATATAGATATATATAGATATATATAGATATATATAGATATATATATATATAGATATATATATATATATATATATATATATATATATAAAAA
>CM060330.1:59650576-59658076 GCA_030674155.1 Stramonita haemastoma
TCGTCGTCTGTCTGTCTGTCTGTCTCTGTCTGTCTCTGTCTCTGCTCCTCTGCTCTCTGTCTCTGTCTCTGTCTCTGTCTTGTCTCTCTGTCTGCTGGCTGGCTCTATCTCTCTCTCTCTCTCTCTCTCTCTCCCTCTCTCTCTCTCTCTCTCTCTCTCTCTCTCTCTCTCCTCTCTCTCTCTCTCCTCTCTCTCTCTCTCTCTCTCTCTCTCTCTCTCTCTCTCTCTCTACTGTGATTGCCCAGCTTATTTGATTTAAGGATTCATATTACGAGCAGACATTTTGACTTGGATTGTTTGTTGTTTTTGCCTATTCCATTTGTCCTGAGAATTGCTCTCCTCAGACATGCATAGCGGCCATGTTGGCTTCTTGCCTCAGCAGACATGGTGATGGCCCACACCCCCTCTGCCCACACCTCTTGCTCTGTCCTCTGTCACCCTGCCTGTCTTTCCAGGTCTGTCTGCCAGTATCTGTCTGTTTCTGGGTATCTTTTTATCTGTCTCTCTTTATGTCTCCGTCTCTGTCTCTGTCTCTTAATCTGTCTCTGTCTCTCTCTCTGACCCTCTCTCATTTTCTCCCCCCCTGTCCCTCTCTGTCTGTCTGTCTGTCTGTCTGTCTGTCTGTCTGTCTGTCTGTCTGTCTGTCTGTCTGTCTGTCTGTCTCTCTCTCTCTCTCCTCTCTCTCTCTCTCTCTCTCTCTCTCTCTCTCTCTCTCTCTCTCTCTCTCTCTCTCTGTCAGTCTGTCTGTCTGTCAGTCTCAGTCTCTGTCTCTCTGTCTCTCTCTCCCCCTTTCTCATATCCCTTTATTGGCCCTATCTGTGCCTTTATCGCGTTGGTTCTCCATGATTGAGTTCATAGAGTCAATATTATTACGATAGCTGCTATCTCCTGTCCTACACACTGTTTGCTGTTATGAAGATATCAAAGTGACATATGAAGAAAACGTTTCATCTTTTCAAGTACCTGAACATGATTTTGGTATCTTTCAGCTCTAGTCGTCTGTCTAAATCAGACTTACTAGTCTGAGGCTTCAAACCGAGGTCCCTGTGGGAATGCTTGCATTATGTCTTGTGCTCATGTTACAGAAATAAGACCATCTTCCCTAGAAGCATTGGGCATAACCCTAGCCAGTGGGACATTCTCATTACCAGTGGGACATTCTCATGACCTGGGGATATTCTCATGACCTGGGTGACATTCTCATGACCTGGGTGACATTCTCATGACCAGTGGGAAGTTCTCATTACCAGCGGGACATTCTCATGACCAGCGGGACATTTTCATGACCTTGGGGACATTCTCATGACCTGGGGGGACATTCTCATGATCTGGGGGACATTCTCATGACCAGCGGACATTTTCATGACCTTGGGGACATTCTCATGACCTGGGGGGACATTCTCATGATCCGGGGGACATTCTCATGATCAGCGGGACATTTTCATGACCTTGGGGACATGTTCATGACCTGGGGGGACGTTCTCATGACCTGGGGGACATTCTCATGACCTGGGGGACATTCTCATGACATGGGGGAACATTCTCATGACCAGCGGAACATTTTCATGACCTGGGGGACATTCTCATGATCAGCGGGACATTTTCATGACCTTGGGGACATGTTCATGAATTGGGGGACATTCTCATGACCTGGGGGACATTCTCATGACATGGGGAACATTCTCATGACCAGCGGAACATTTTCATGACCTGGGGGACATTCTCATGATCTGGGGGACATTTTCATGATCAGCGGGACATTTTCATGACCTTGGGGACATGTTCATGACCTGGGGGACATGTTCATGACCTGGGGGACATTCTCATGATCTGGGGGACATTTTCATGATCAGCGGGACATTTTCATGACCTTGGGGACATGTTCATGACCTGGGGGGACATGTTCATGACCTGGGGGGACATTCTCATGACCTGGGGGGGGGGGGACATTCTTATGACCTGGGGGAACATTCTCATGACCAGCGGAACATTTTCATGACCTGGGGGACATTCTCATGACCTGGGGACATTCTCATGACCAGCGGGACATTCTCATGACCAGCGGGACATTCTCATGACCAGCGGGACATTCTCATGACCTGGGGGACATTCTCGTGAACGGTAAAACATAGTCATGACTGATGGCAGTGATGATGTGAACACACCCAGGGCAAAGAGTTGTAGTGGAGAGAGCAGTCTGGCACTGTGCTCCACTCTACTTCAGTGTGAGGAAAGGCAGCTGCAGTTCTTACCGCCAGACAACGGCCTCTGTCCCCGCTGACTGCCCCTGTCCAAAGATAGTAGGCCTTAGGCGCACTTTGCCCTGTCTGGTCAAATCGCCTGTGAAGAAATCCTCCCCCTGCAGCTGGTCCTCCCCAGTCCATGGTGGTGTGATCACAGTGCTGCCCTCCGCCTCTGCTGCCTTCTTGATGGACAACATAAAAGAAAAGAGCGAGGAATAAGGGAGGATTGAGAAGAAGGAAGCTACTTTACTGTTCATATCGATGGTACTATGAGGCTCTTTCCCTTCACAATGAAAACGATAAATATTGTCAGATGGAGGAAGACTTTCGTCAGGATTACCCTCTTTTCCAAGACGAGGGACAGTACTAAGGGACAAATCTAAATAATGTACATGTATATAAGACTACCTCCCTTGTTGCTCTCTGGCGTAACAAAGTATTTTACCCAAAACAAAGAGATAATCGAAAATGACCTATGGCCTAAAAGTGACATAAAAACTGCAGTTGAGAAGACGAGAAAGTTTGCCGATTACGGTGTAGGGTCGTCACACTCCAAAGGAAAATGACAGTTGTTTGGCGAGGTACAATTGCTGGTCAAGTCACGGTAACTCCATCCATCATCAGTGGTGCAGCTGTGCTTTGATCAATCCCCTCCAGAGTTTTGTTACAACAATCTCTACACTGCCCCAGTGACTTCCCACGACGTTCAGGAAAAAGTCAGATCAGATAATTATATCCCCGAAGTTGGGATGTGGCTACCTTCACGGTGGGTAATAACAGTTGCATACGCAAAATCTCATCATGGATGAACGTTGGCGCTACAGCCGAAGAAGGTAAAAAGATGATGAATGTTGCCGCTTACAGTCTGGTCATTATGTTGGGGTATGATGAGTGAACCAGGGTGTATTGCCTCCCTCTGTGTTCAGCTGTGGAATGCCCAACAACAAGAAGAAATTTCATCTGCTGGTATTATTCGTCAAGCAATGAGAGATGTTGTGTGTCAACAGCCCGAAGAGTTTGCAATGGATTAATATAGATCTATCTAATGTGCCATAACTAATAAAAACCATAATCAATCTTATCTATTGCTCTCTCTCTCTCTCTCTCTCTCTCTCCTCTCTCTCCTCTCTCTCTCTCTCTCTCTCTCTCTCTCTCTCTTCTCTCTCTCTCTCTCTCTCTCTCTCTCTCTCTCTCTCTCTCTCTCTCTCTCTCTCTCTCTCTCTCTCTCTCTCTCTCTCTCTCTCTCTCTCCTCTCTCTCTCTCTCTCTCTCTCTCTCCTCTCTCTCCTCTCTCTCTCTCTCTCTCTCTCTCTCTCTCTCTCTCTCTCTCCTAACGAAACAGGCTGTTCTCATTGTGTTTATTACCTCAGTCAATTGCTTCCTACTCTTTACGTGATGTATCATACAGACAGATTAACGCGTTTTGAAAATTAAAACAACAACAACACCTTAATCATTGCAGGCTGAAGGCTGTTTGGCTTTGCTGCAACAAACGAGGAGGAAATGACTGTGATGGAGGCTGCCCGCTGGGAGAGAAAGTGCTGCTGGCAGCGGGGCTGCTTTGTTTGTTTTCTGTAGGAAATGGTTTATGAAGGAGTGGACAGCAGCTCCTAATCCGATTTGCCCCTATCTGTGTGTATACAGAGTGTAGGAACTGGGGAGAAAGAGGAGAGAGAAAGAGGGAAGGGAGGAGGAGGAGGAGGAGGAGGAGGAGGAGAGGAGGAGGAGGAGGAGGAGGAGGAGGAGAGAAGAAGAAGAAGAAGAAGAAGAAGAAGAAGAAGAAGAAGAAGAAGAAGAAGAAGAAGAAGAAGAAGAAGAAAAGAAGAAGAAATAACTATGTAGAACTAGGCAGAAGCAGCAGCTCGTATTGGCTATCACCAAGACTAATAAGACGTGCCCTCATTCTTACGGATCATCATCTATATGTTGTAATGAACTTGACAAAAAAGAGGAAATGGAAAACATGATGAGGATCATCATCATTGTCATAATGTCTGATGATGCGTGATGATGAGTAAGTGATGGTGGAGATGAGGAGAAGGAAGAGTAGAAGGAGGAGTAGGAGGAGGAGAAGGAGGAGAAAGGATAAGGAGAAGAAAACGGGGACATGTTCTGCAGAGACTGAGCTGACGCCAGTTTATTTATCGTGTCATGTAAAAGATAGATTGTATTTGCTCAATCTCGTTCAATATTGGTTTAGGTTTGGCTGTCAGCTAAGTAAGGCAGTGCTGTGGTTTCCTGCAAGTCTTAGTTTACATGCTTTTTCCCCATGATGACTCAGCTTTCAGTAGATTTTAACAAAAAAAATATTTCCAGAAGATTTTGAACAAAATGACAATAAAGATTGTCATAAAATCAGTTTATCTTTATTGATGTAAGCAAACAACCTATAACATGTGGTCATCACTTGTGTGTGTGTGTGTGTGTGTGTGTGTGTGTGTGTGTGTGTGTGTGTGTGTGTGTGTGTGTGTGTGTGTGTGTGTGTGTGTGTGAACAGAACAGAACAGAACAGAACAGAACAGAACAGAACATCGTTTATTGCCATGGAAGCATACAAAGCTTATAGACACAAGTGAACAAATTGGTTAGAAAAAGTCACCGAAGATTCATGCAATCAAAAACATACTTTGCAAAGGGTCCTTGAAGGCCGTCAAGCTGTACAAAATCACTTGGAACTAAATTATTCAAACATATTTGTTGGGTTGCTCCTACCAATAAGTGGCTGGACTGTTGCACCTCTTTAAGTAGATTACTTCGTAGACCCTGAAACAACATACACGCATCCAAAAAATGAAATTCATCTTCTACAACTCCACATACATTACACAATCTTTCTTCTCTTGGGGTGCCTGTATATCGACCATGCTCAATGTTCAAATCGTGGGCACTGACTCTGAGTCTACAAAGAGCTTGTTTGTGGGATGGGTCGATATCTGCAACAAGGTAAGGTTCTAGGTGATAATCAGTCTTTTTAATTTTATCGTAAAATTCGAGTCTACTTGTTTTTGTTCTTTGTTGTTTCCAGAACTTGACATATCTCTCTTCTAATTTTTGGCGAAATGCAAATTTCAGCCTGTTTTTACTAAGTGTTGACTGATTGTTCCAAACGTGTCCTAGCCCTAAATTATGAAGAAAGTTTTTAACAAACAGTATCCAATGAGCTTTAGCAGTGTCCTCTTGGTTCAACATAGCATTGTACACTCTTTTTGTGTAAGTATTATGATGTACATGTAAGATATGAGTCCAGTAACCAATCACTCGATATGCAACATGAATCCCCACTGGATATCTTCCTAATTCTGCAAGCGTTGGTAGATTCATTGATTTAGAATGTAGACCCAAAATAAGCTTACAAAATCTCATATGTGTTTTTTCGTGTGGATATTTAGAAGAAAGACAGTTTCCAAAGAAAGAGGATATGTCTGAGTTAACTGAGATAGGTATCTTATTTTCAACCCATGGAAACCAAATTTCAGCTCCATATGTTGCTATAGGCATAATCAATGAATCAAAAAGCTGCATTATAGTATCATAACGAATATTCTGTCCTCTGATGACTCGTCTTAATGAATGCACTGCTTTATTTGCCTGTTTAGCTAAGTGTTCTTGGGCAAAGTGAAAAGTTCCTGATTTGTGGAATACTACACCCAAGTATTTGAACTGATCAATAGTTTGGATTATATGACTACCTAGTTTGAAGTGAATAGGTACTTTTGGGTCTGAGTGAGTGAATATTACAACTTTGGTTTTTTCCGTGTTGATATTTAGTCCCCAGTTTTCACAGTACACAGTAAGGTTATTTAGCTTCTTTTGCAATCCTGCTTTTGTAGTAGATAGGATTGCAAGGTCATCAGCGTATAACAGGCAAGAAATAACATTGGTTTTAGTATCATCTATAGATGGTGAGTCCATATCATCAATATAACTTGGAAGATCATTTACAAATACATTAAATAAAGTAGGACTAAGTACATTTCCTTGTAGTACACCTTTTTGAACTGATGTTTCAGAGGAGAAACCACAACGATTTCTGGTGCACACTGTTGCATTATTATACATACTTTGGATTATTCTAAAACAGTTTCCTTTAATACCTAAGCGGTACATTTTCAGCATAAGACCCTCATGCCAGACTGAGTCAAAAGCTTTCTGAAAGTCAACAAAGCAGCAATAAAGACGATTCTTTCGAGATTTTAAATGTCATCTATTATTTTCTTCAGTATGAATATCTGATCTGATGTCCTATATGATTTTCGGAAGCCTGCTTGTTCGTGTGATATTAGTCTGTTGTCTTCAAGATAATTCGATATGCGATTGTTCAATATCTGACAGAAAAGATTGCTAAGGGAATTATTCAGTGTTATTCCTCGATAATTTCCAGGTTCCATTGGATCCCCAGATTTGAAAATGGGTAAACTAATTCCCTTTTTCCACGATTCAGGATAGGTGCCAGAATTAAGAATTAGCTGAAATAATTTTTGAACAGTTTCTATCATGTCTGGTAGGCTGGCTTTTATTATTTCATTAGTAATGCCATCTTTTCCTGGTGCCTTTTTGTTGCGCATATTTCGAGACGCATGCAGTATCTCTTTTATAGTAATTGGAAAGTCGAGGTAAGAATATGAAATGTTTGAGTTTATAATTTCCAGTTCAGTGTGTACTTTTGCTTTTATGTTTTTATCAATGTTACAGTTTTTACCCAAAAGGCCTTCCAAATGTTTTAACCATTTCGAGTTTGAAAGGGGAGAGTGATTATCTTTTATAGGATTCTCTGCTTCTTGGAGTAGTTTTAAAGTCTTCCATACTTGGTTTGGGTCTTGTAATAAGGCTTCATTGAGACTCAGAACTAACTTATTTTTGTATGCTTTCTTTTTTTTCTTCAACAGTCTATTATAAACTTTTAGCTGTTGATAGTATTTCTCATTTAACGTTCTGTTTTGTGGGTGCCTATTTAGTGCATTCCTTAGTGTGTGTGTGCGCGCGACTGTGTGTGTGTGCGCGCGACTGTGTGTGTGTGTGTCTGCGTGCTTGTGTGCGTAGGTGTGTGTAAGTGTGTTTGTGCTTGTGTTTGTGCGTGCATGTATGTGTGTGTGCGTGCATGCGTGCACGCCCGAGCGTGTATGTGTACATGCGTACATGGTGTGTGTGAGTGTGTTTGTGTTTCTGTGTGCGTGCGTGCGTGCGTGCGTGCGTGCGTGCATGAAAGGCAATCGTTTTTATGCGTTTGAGCATAGCATGTCTTATGTGCAAGTTTTCAT
>CM060330.1:59668076-59688076 GCA_030674155.1 Stramonita haemastoma
ACTTCTTACATGTTTGATGACAAATAACTAGCAAAGATGATTTAAAAAAGAAGCTAGGATGGTACCAGCTTTTGGCTATGTGTGTTGAAACCTCCCTATTTCACAGGAAGTGAGATATTTTCAGGGTTTATTTGCTTGTCAACACAAAGAATGCTTAAGCAGTTTGTCCTGATGCAGACAGGCAGTGTCTGAAAGTTATCCTTGCCCAGGAGGCTGTTGTCCTTCCTCAGTCATCTCTCTGCTGTCGACAGTTCAGTCTGTGTAACCTCTCTCTCTTTCTCCCTCTCCCCTCCCTCTCTCTCTCTCTCTCAAACTAAATCTCTGAAGTTGTGTTTACGGCACATTTATTTTTCCGTGTACGCACTCGCCACCAAACTAGTGTACACTCTCTTTCACGTATAGACAGGCCTATGCACGGGCGCAGTAACCCCCACACGCACACAGACAGACAGACCTATAGCCAGATAGACAGACAGAGACACACACCATAATGTAGACAGGCAGGCAGGCAGGGAGGGAAAGGCACACACCCACACATGCACGCGCAAGTAAACAATAATGGGAATGATGACATTGGGTTAAATGGCGTATTTCGTGGCTGTTCTTTGGGCTATTAGTGGTAAAACACAGAAGAAGGATGGGCATAGTGAGCGTCAGAGGAAGCTGGTGAAACACGAAGGTAGAAAGAGCCATAAATCAAGATTGCTTCTACATTTTCCCTCCAAGGGCTGTTAACACATCTATACACACGCGCGCACACACGCGCGAGCGCACACACACCACCCCACACACACACAAGAGGCGCGCACACACACACAGGCGCGCGAGAGTGCACGCGCGCAGTACACAAACAGGTACACATGCGCGCATGCACAGAGAGGAGAGAGAGAGAGAGAGAGAGGAGAGAGAGGAGGGCGGGGGGGGGGGGGGGGGGGGCGGGTCGTTAAACAACTTCTGGCTGATTATAGGCTAGAGATTTAACGATTTCCGGAGAGCGGAAGATGATAGGCAAGGATGGCGAGGTCTCTGAGGTTCTCTACCTGACTTCAAGCATCAACTGATGGAGGGAGGTAGGGAGGGAGGGAGGGAGGGATTACCTGGTTTTATAGTGGTTGGTTGGTTGGTTAGTTGGTTTGTTGGCTGATCAACCGATTGATTGGTTGAATGAATTGTTCTTTATATAAAAAGGCTACAGGTATCCCATAACCTATTTAATCGTAGGGGAGCAAGGCATCAGAGACCTCAGCTTCTCTAGGGGCCATCATCTTGAGGGTGGCGCCCATCTCCTCTCCATCGCTGCTTTACCTTCCCTGACCCTAAAGAGGGCAGGTACCCATTTACAGCTGGGTGAACTGGGGGACTACTGAAGCCAAGTCGTGCAAACGGTCACCCATCCAACTGGTAACCACGCTTGACGCTGCTTTACACTGGCTGGGGGAAAGAGAGTGCTCCGACCACTGGTATCCCGTTCTCTACGCTTGGTTGATTGGCTGGTCAGTTTGTTTGGCTGGTTCGTCGATTGTTTGATTGATTGATTGGTTTGATTTATTAATTAATTTGATATATTGATTGATCGATTGATTGATCAGCTTGTTCTGTCGTAGCTTACTTGATTAGTTGGTTGCTAGATTAATTGACTGTTTGATTGACTGATTGACAGACTGACTGGCTGATTTATTTACTGGTAAGCGCGCTCACTCACTCACTCATTCACCCACTCACTCACTCACTCATCCACCAGTCTATCCATCCATCAGTCAATCCTTTAGGATGTGTAAACTGATTGATTGATCGACTATTTGATTGATTGATTCATCAATCGATTAATTAATCATCTTGTTATGTTGCATCTTGGATGGTTGGTTGGATGGCTGGTTGGCTGGTTGGTTGGTTGGTTGGATGGCTGGTTGGTTGGCTGGTTGGTCGGCTTGCTGGTCAGTTGGCTGCTTGCGTGCTTTGTAGATTAATGAATTGATTGATTGACTGACAGGCTGGCAGTCTTATTGACTGGGTGACGCATTTACCCACTCACTCGCTCACTCTCTCACCCACTTGATCCCTCCCCCCACTTACACCTACCCAACGTGTGGGGACTGACAACAAGCTGCTGAAGGCGATGCCGCTACACTGAAACAACGCCATCACCAACACAGACACACTGAACCACAACTCCAGGTGCCTTCAACACTGGCACCTGTCACTTCCAGCCCCTCTGCTGTCCTCTGTCTGTCTGTCTGTCTTTCTGTCTCCACATCACAATGCTGTCTGCAGCCCCAAGTCTTCTTTTTTCCGCTAACAAGTGGGGGAGACACAAGGTCTGAGGTACTTGGAACAGACTGGGAGAACATAAAATAGTGTGTGTGTATGTGTGTGTGTGTGTGCATGAGGGGGCGGTAGGTAGGGTGGTGTGTGTATACTGTGCGTGCGTGCGTGCGTGCGTGCGTGCGTGCGTGTGCGTGCGCGCATGTGTGTGTGTGCGCGCGCGCGTGCGTGCGTGTGTGTGTGTGTGTGTTCACGTTTATATGCAGGTTTGCTCACACTTGCACTTACTATGCATGGACATGATTTTGCAGAAGTATAAGATTCCCTAAGGATGTAACAGAGGAGTACCTCCATCAAAGTTTTCTTCGTGGTTCCTGCCGTGTTCATCAGGCGACATGAGGAGCATCTGTGGGAATGTAGAGAAATCGTCTGCCCCATATCCGCCTGTCTTTTAGCGGGAACACTTACACAGGGTGAAGAGCCCTAGGACACTGTTAGTTGAGAAGTCTTGGGAAGTGCGCTGATGTAATGGTCCTGTTCTTAGAGTAACAGAAACAGGCTTATACTGAAATACACACACGCACACACACACGCACACATACACACACATGCGCACGCACGCATACACTCACATACATGAACGCATGCACTCACGCACACATACTTTCTCTCTCTCTCTCTCTCTCTCTCTCTCTCTCTCTCTCTCTCTCTCTCTCTCTCTCTCTCTCTCTCTCTCTCTCTCTCTCTCTCTCTCTCTCTCTCTCTCATTTACACTTTTCAGGCAGGCGTGTATATATCTAGAGTCTGTCTCAGTTTTTAGCTGGAGACAGTAAGGTAAAGGTAAAAAAAGTGTGGACAGAGCAGATGTAATTTCACACCATGAACACAGAGTAGAGACTGCTGCCCCTGTTTCTGTCTTCAAACGTCAAACCTTCTACCGAGCCATGGTAGTCCATTGTGCCATGAAGAGGTGTTTAATAGGAATCTTCCGTGTGATATTCAATAGGGATCTGCCGTGTGGTACTCAATAGGAATCTGCCGTGTGGTATTCAATAGGGATCTGCCGTGTGGTACTCAATAGGGATCTGCCGTGTGAGAGGTTTAATGGGAGGGTGGAGCCAAGTGGTTCTAGAAGAGACTGCACAATCTGACCGAGGTCACGTGGTTTTGGGTAAGAGAGTGTGCAGAACATCTTGTGCACATATTATAATGCCTTTGAAAAGACTAGGCCATTGCGTACATGTAAGAATGGCTGATGCGTTTTTTAAAAGCTAAAACCAAACACATGCACAGTGGTGTGGTGTTTACACTTGATCCATTTTTTCCCCATTGCGGCAACCTCGATGGCAAGCAAACGTTATACAGGCCAAAACTCCATTCCTCCACCTCAGGCTATAGCCAAGGAACAAAAAAGGATAACATCATAGTATACTAAATTAAATATGCAATAAAATCATTGTATTCCTACCCCTCTTGACCTTAATGTCATAAGCACCAATCAGAATAGAGAGTAGACTGTATCCTGTGATGCAAGGGTCTCAGCCAAAATCTTGTACATGATACACTTGTGAATAGTGCAAACGATCGTGCCATGACACCACAGTGATAGAAACACTATCCTTGTGACACCACAGTGATGGAAACACTATCCTTGTGACACCACAGTGATGGAAACACTATCCTTGTGACACCACAGTGATGGAAACACTATCCTTGTGACACCACAGTGATAGAAACACTATCCTTGTGACACCACAGTGATGGACGCACTATCCTTGTGACACCACAGTGATGGAAACACTATCCTTGTGACACCACAGTGATGGAAACACTATCCTTGTGACACCACAGTGATGGAAACATTATCCTTGTGACACCACAGTGATGGAAACACTATCCTTGTGACACCACAGTGATGGAAACATTATCCTTGTGACACCACAGTGATGGAAACACTATCCTTGTGATACCACAGTGATGGAAACACTATCCTTGTGACACCACAGTGATGGAAACACTATCCTTGTGACACCACAGTGATGGAAACACTATCCTTGTGACACCACAATGATGGAAACATCCTTGTGACACCACAGTGATGGAAACACTATCCTTGTGACACCACAGATATAGTGCACACTCTGGTCAAGTCAAGTCCAAAACACTTTAATCATTCCATAAAGGGCAATCACTATTTCAATACTGACAGGCATATTGATACGGATCTTGATCACGAAAGACACAAGATAGCTACATTTCATGTTTCATAGGCGATGGAAACACTATTCTTGTCCTGTTAATGTGCGACGCACGCATACCATCTTGTGCAAACATTAAAACCTGTTCCACTTTTCGAAAGAATAGACTATTGGGAACAGATGACAAAAGTTACAAAATCCGCATACACTCGGGGACTGGGAACTATATAAAAAAAGAAGCACATGAGTGCTTCTTCCATTATCCCCGAAATTAAAGAATAAAATATGAAATTAAAAAAGAATTAAAACGAAAACTGATGTTGACGCTTGTGCTTGTGAAAACCTGGAAGATTAAATTAATTATACTTCCGTGCAGTATGAAAAGTTAAACAGTAGTTACCTAACAACTGCTGACTTTCATATAAACGAGGCTATCACTTCACTTACTTTCTATTTACACACATGGGTCATTGTTACTTTCTTTTCTTCTTGTTCTTGTTCTTTGTTCTTGTTCTTGTTCTCTTTTCTTCTTCTTCTTCTTCTTCTTCTTCTTCTTCTTCTTCTTCTTCTTCTTCTTCTTCTGCTGCTGTTTATGCACTGAAGTACTGACTGGCAAACTTAACTACAAAGGTCAGCACCACTGAGTGCTGTGCTGCCATTGGTATTGCCGACAGACAGACAGACAGACAGACAGACAGAAGACAGACAGACAGATAAATATCGCTTGGCATTGGAAGATGCTGTGTGTGACCTTCAAGTTCTGCAGACTTGTGATTATCAGGAAAATGGTCCCTCTAGTGTAATGGCGGTGTCTGCTTTAAATGCTTCCGCGCTGTTTCCGTGGCTGTGTGGTCAGGTCTTTGGTCTGGTCAGGGTAAAGAGTTCCTATCTGCTGATTGGGGTCCCTCCTCCTTCCTCCCCCGGCCTCTCTTCCTTTCTTCTTGCTTCCTTTCTAGTTTCTATCTCTCTGAAGTGTCGTCTGCGTCTGAAGAAAAAATGTGAAAGCAAAATGATAGAGGTGGAGACAATCTCCCACGAGGAAATTTAAAGCAGCATTTGATGTAGATGGGACTTGGCACTTTGCTTACAGAGAGGGAGAGGGGGACACGGAGGAAGGAGAGAGAGGGAGATAGAGAGAGAAGGGGGGCGGGGGCGGAGAGAGAGAAAAAAATGAATACATGAAGAGAGAGAGAGAGAAGAGAGAGAGAGAGAGAGAGAGAGAGAGAGAGAGAGAGAGAGAGAGAGAGAGAGAGAGAGAGAGAGAAGAGAGAGAGAGAGATTCTCTTGCTTCGACTATGTGTAAACGTGTTTGTGGTTGTTAAAAAGAGAAAACCCAGTAGTGTCTTACAGATATCGTGCATGACTGTGTGCCTTGTTTCGGAGGAAGTGTTCATGCTTCTGTGTAAGGTGAAAGTAATAATAAGGAAAAAGCAGAATTGTGGTAATTTTGTCAGTAAGCACTCCTCAACATCAACGTTCAGTATGTTATCCTTTACCTAGTAACTATAATCTTTCTTGCCAGATTTTAGATACTAACAGCTCCCACAGAAAATATAACATCAATTTCTAACACAGCAAACAAATATAAAAAGGCATTTCTGATAATTACGTTTATCACATAATAGCAAGGAAATAAAAAAAGGATGACACAGGATCTTCAAATCATGTCGCAATTCCACGTTTTTGAATGAAATTAACTTGGGGGGGGGGGGGGGGGGGATGGGGTGTCCGCGGTCAGGCGTCATTACGGAGAGCACGAAGTAGTTTGTCTTCAACCAAAGCCGCTTGAACAGATACCTGGTGTCTCCCACTGTCTGAAAGTAATCCTCGCCCAAGAGACTGTGGAGTGTACCTCAGACATCTCTCTACTGTCGTCGTTATACCTCAGACATCTCTCTACTGTCGTCATTATACCCTCAGACATCTCTCTGCTGTCGTCATTATACCTCAGACATCTCTCTGCTGTCGTCATTGTACCTCAGTCATCTCTCTGCTGTCGTCATTATACCTCAGTCATCTCTCTGCTGTCGTCATTATACCTCAGTCACCTCTCTGCTGTCGTCATTATACCTCAGTCACCTCTCTGCTGTCGCCAGTTCAGTCTTTAGGGAGTTGTGATAGAATCCCAGCGAGTCCCTGAGCTCTTTCCCTGCCTTGTTTACACGTCGTCTTCTGTTCTTGGTCCTTTTAGGTCGAAACCCCATGAGTTTATCAGAGTGTCTGAAGAAAAAATAAATGTCGTAGGTTCTTTTGTCTAATGATCAGCCTCCTCTGTTCTGTCCGGTGTCTTCACTGTCTGTTCTGATTGTCTGTCTGTCTGTGTGTCTGTCTGTCTGTGTCTGTCTGTCTGTGTCTATCGGTTTGTCTGTTTCCCTATGTCTGTCTCTGTCTCAGTCTCTCTCTCATCACTGTCATCATCACCTTCACACTTGTCATCATCATCATCATCATCATCATCATCATCATTTATCATCATCATCATCATCATCATTCATCATCATCATGTTTGTCTTCAGTCATCAAGATCACTACCACTGTTGTTGAGGCTGTCATTCCATGTCCTGATTATGGTCTTTTTTAAAATAATTATTCTCCTTCTTTATCTCCCCCTTTTGTGCTGTAGGTCCAGAAGCCTGCAGAAAAAAACAAAGCACAAGAACTCTGGCACCGTGACGTCCTCAGGTGATCTTCAGAACTGTGGCACTGTGATGTCCTCAGGTGATCTTCAGAACTGTGGCACCGTGACGTCCTCAGGTGATCTTCAGAACTCTGGCACGGGATGTCCTCAGGTGATCTTCAGAACTCTGACACCGTGACGTCCTCAGGTGATCTTCAGAACTTTCCTCACACTCAGACCTCAGTTTCCACTTCTGGCAGTCTTTGTTTCCAGGAGAGGGCCTAGGGGTGCAGTGGTTCCAGAACAGTTCAACCTGCTGGTGATAAACTGTCCGAAAAATTCAATTGCAGTGCCGTGAAGACTGCTTGGAAAATGAAGGAAAGACTCACTAATGTGAGCAAAATTCTGTATGTTTTCCCTCAGAAAGATGTGTATGCTGTGTTTAGCCATGCTGTTTTATAGAAAGATGTGTATGCTGTGTTTAGCCATGCTGTTTTATAGAAAGATGTGTATGCTGTGCTTGGCCATGCTTTTTATAGAAAGGTGTGTATGCTGTGTTTAGCCATGCTGTTTTATAGAAAGATGGTTATGCTGTGTTTAGCCATGCTGCTTTATAGAAAGATGTGTATGGTGTGTTTAGCCATGCTGTTTTATAGAAAGATGTGTGTGCTGTGTTTAGCCATGCTGCTTTATACCGCACAGTTACTCATTCTTTACGTGTGTACTTTTTTCCGTTCCTCACCTAGAGCTCCGAGGTTTGCCAGTGATGAGAATTTTGCATATACGACTCATTGCACACGAGTGCTTATTCCATTATCCTCGAAATATTAGGGTTTTTTTTACAGATTGCAGAAAAAGAGACCTATCCCAACCCAGGACTTGAACCAGATACACCAAAACTAAACAGAGTTTCACTATTCAGGCCAAGTAGCTGTGTTTGCCTAGTCTGGTCAGTTACAGCCCTGTGTGGTGGTGGTCTGGTCAGTTACAGCCCTGTGAGGTGGGTTGGCCTGCTACAGCACTGTTTAGTGGAGTTGCTTCCCTGTTCTGTGTTTCTCCAGTTCTGTAATCAGTTTTCTGGCCTCCTGTGGGCTTTCTCTGCTAGAGCTGAGGTCTGTCTGGAAGTGTTGGTGGGAATGTCCTTTGTATCATGTTGGCGTTTAGACACTGGTTGTGTGTGTGTGTGTGTGTGTGTGTGTGTGTGTGTGTGTGTGTGTGTGTGTGTGTGTGTGTGTGTGTGTGTGTGTCTGTGTGTGTGTCTGTGTCTGTGTCTGTGTCTGTGTGTCTGTGTGTCTGTGTTTGTGTGTGTTACTGCTGTTATTGTTGTAATGCGTGCGTGAGCGTGCGTGTGCATGTATGTATGTGTTGTGTTTGTTTGTGTGTGTGTGTGTGTGTGTGTGTGTGTGTGTGTGTGTGTGTGTGTGTGTGTGTGTGTGTGTGTGTGTGTGTGTGTGTGTGTGTGTGCGTATGTGTGTGTGTGTGAATTGCATGTGAACGTTTAGCGTTGGTTTTGCTTGTTTATAAAAACAATATGTTTATCTCTACCAGTACAACAACTTCTTTTTCTGTCGGTCCATTTGCACGTCTTTAACCGTTTCTTTGTAAAAAAAAAAAAACCACTCCATTTTAATGAGAACTTGCCATTGCATTTCACTGACAACAGCCTGCAATGACAGCAGTAACTGACCAATCCATCGTGGTCTTAAGATCAACACTTCGGCATGTTGGCGCATTCTTTGTCACTCCGCCTTTCCTCTCTCCTCCAGCCAAAAGGGAGATTGCATCACATACATTCCGATTAGGAAACCCAGGAGACTGATTCCAGATCCATTCCTATGTCATTAGGCTCCTCTACATCACACCACAGCACTAAAACACCTTCCCCTGGACACATCTCAGGCTGGACAAAGAATGACCAGTGGTGCCAGAGGAGCAGTAGTCCAGTTCTGGTGCAGCACAGAGAGCAGATGAGGAGCCACAGTGGTCAGAGCTGGACTCCTGATCTTTCGGCAACTGAAGGGCACTGGTTTGAATCTTCACTGACGTTTCCCTTTGAACGGATTTTTCTGTATGAAAAATATCAGGTTTTGACTCCGTCTCCACTGTTATCGTAATGTCACATTTTCATGAAGATAGAGGAAAATAAAGACGTCATTAACGAGAAAAGGAAGGTTAAGTTAAAGTTAAAGTTAAAGTCTGTCCCGAGCCTAAGGCTCATCAGGCCGGTGCTAATCCCGGTTTCTGTGGCGTTAAGCGACTGAGAGTCATAGACTCCCTGGATAGGACGCCAGACTATCGCAGGGTTAACCGCCAACACAAGGTTGGTACCCCTTTTGCACCTGGGTGGGGTGACATCCTATAATCTGCCTGCTATATATTGCTTTTTCAGCCACACAAATATCAACACTTCCACCATCATCATCGTGTCGTTGTCTTTATCAACATCACGATCGCCCCCACATCGTCACACAAACACATGCACATACACACACATACGCGCACGCACGCACGCGCACACACACACACAGCCTGTAAGTTCGTCTGTCTGTATATTTGTCTGTCTGTTTACCAACTGAACACTCACACTCAGACCTCACAGCACTAGCATGCTCTCACGGGGCATCTTGTATTTTGTATTTGTATCTTGTACCACTTTATGTCACAGCAGATTTCTATGCATGAAATTTGGGCTGCTCTCCCCGGGGAGAGCGTGTTGCTACAAGTGCAGCGCCTACCCTTTTTTTCTTTTTCCTGTATGCAACTGGATTTGTTTCCCTATCAGGGTGTTTTTTCTACAGAATTTTGCCAGAGTCAACCCCCTTGTTGCCGTGGGTTCTTTTACGTGCGTAAAATAGTGGTGTTTAACACACGGGACCTCGGTTTATCGTCTCATCCGAAAAACATATTGCAGGAGTAGTATTGTGTCGATGTCAAGAACTAGCTTGAGCGTTATAGTTTGCTCTGTAATTTAACATCATTGGAAACTCTTGTTTTTTGCTGTCTCATCTTCTGTAACATCCCCGCCCTATTGCTATTGTAACAGAGTGAACATTGGCCCATGTGGTGTCTCATCTCTGCACAGCTTCTCGGGTGGGTACAATTAGCCATTTAGGACATGACATCTAAAAAGAGGTTGCTTAAATTCTACCGTTCACCATGAAGGCAAGAGTATGCAATGGAGGGCTTTCGACCACCACCCAAGGAAACAGAGCATTGCACAATTCGCAGGTGTGTCCGGATTTAGTAACACAACGCTGCGATAGGGTTCTGATCGCATGGGAGGTAATCTAATTACCACCCCATCACACTATGTCTCATCCTCAGGGTCGTGAATCCACAGGGAGGTCATCAATATTAGGCCGCTATGGGGCCGCCAGCCAGAGGGGCCCTGCACTGCTGCTGGGTCACTTTGGTGGTGTTCTGTGGTGCCTGTTCTGAGCTAACATACGCAGGACACCACCTACTAAGTCCCCTACTAACGACAGTATTAGCTTAGTCATGGAGCCAGACTGAGTGAGTCCCCCACCCGAGGTGGTGACCACTACTACGTCCCTCCAACGACCGTTCCCCCCGCGAACCCCCAACCCCAAAGAAAGGCTTTGACACAAACTCACCACGGGCACAGAAGTGTATGGGCAAACCGAATCGGAGGTCACCATGATGCCAAAGCAACGGGGGCCACCGAGTCAGAGGCAATTTTTATTATTGCATGATGATTAATGGGGGTAGGGATGATATAATGATGCAGCTATGGAAGTACATCCGCTTTGAGACTACTTGACAGGGTTGTATTATACGCTTACCATCATACTAATTATATCATAACGTCAACCGGGCCGAGAGATACAGACACCTGCAGTGTTGGTCAGGTAATTTGAGCAACACTCTCAAATTCGCATCCGTAAAGTGGATGAAGCTCGACTGTGTGGTCGCCAGTCTTCCCACTGAGCCCACCGGACACCCACTCTGGGCAGAAGCCGGCCGGAGTCCGAAAACTCCCTATGACTCTTCTGGGATTCGAACCCGCAACTTTCCAGTCCGAAATCCAAGGCGCTAATCACTGCGCCATGGCGGCGGCTGGTTGTCATTGGAAACTGATCAAGTTCTTTTGTCCAAAGTGCTGTATGTATTATTTAAAGTGAGGCAATAAAATGAATGTATTGCAACACCAAGACTGCATTATCAGTCACTTTAAGCACTTTTGGACATTGGTCGTCATCTTTCCGTTCATTTTTCTCAGGAGTACTATTTCAGAGCTGGCAAAAAATGTATTGAATAAAATGTAAATGTAACTGGTAATAATAGTGCAAAACCCAGACTACTCTATCAGTCACTTTAAGCAGTTTTGTATGGGGATCGTCATCATTGCAAGCATTGCTCTCTGGAGTGCTATTTTACAGCTGGGAAAAGCCTGTTCAATGACTTCATCAAGGATTCGGTAAAGAACGGTGAAGATGCCCGGTGGGGTTGAAGTCTTCTGCTAGCGTGACGTGTTCTTTCCCCTCTAACTGCCAGGCTTGGGGTGTTCTGTTGCTGCTTGTGTTCGAGTGTTCACAGGAGAATGTGGAACTTTTTCTTTTAGGCAAGTCATTTGATTGTTTATCTTTTGTGAGTTTGCTGTTTTACATTCACAAGCACAAACACAAAGGCAAATATAGGCAGAGAAAGATACAAAAAGGAACAGAAAGTGTGGGTAAACACACAGGTAGATGGTTCTGTATTTGTGTTTCTTAATTAATACATCGTTGTATGTATGTCCGTTTCTTCTTGGGGCAGACAAAAGCCTATGGAAATTAGTTTACTACTTTTGTCTCTGTGTGCCTGTCTGTCTCTCTGCCTGTCTGTCGGTGTGTCTGTCTGTCTGTCTGTCTGTGTCTGTATATATGTCTGTCGATATGAATGAATGAATGAATGAATGAATGAATGAATGAATGAATGAATGAATGAATGAATGAATGAATGTATGTATGTATGTATGTATGTATGTATGTATGTATGTATGCATGCATGCATGCATGCATGCATGCATGCATGCATGCATATAATTATCTCTCCCTTCCCCTCCCCCCTCCCACTCTCTCTGTCTCTCTCTGTCTCTCTCTGTCTTCTTCTTCGTCTTCTTCTTCTTCTTTTTCCATGCCTCTATGTGCTTTCATTTTTTATTCTGAAAAGACCACTACGCGCGTATTTCTAAAAATCACCTTCAGTGATTTGTCAATCCGCAATAAGTGAAGAATGTGCCTACAAAAAACCTCTAATGAATGATACAGAATCCTCAAATGACCCAGGCAGAAAACTGACAACATCGAATAAACCTTCAGTCTCTTTTCAAAGCGCTGATAATGGACGAAAACAAAATCCCACAAAAAAACTAATCCAATGAATGGAATCAAAATCGATACTAATATGACCATCAGCTTACAGAAGCCTACATACTAACCAAGGGTGTCAACCGAAATGTCTCACTCTGCTAGTGAGAGTGACCCAGTTTGTCCTTAGTGTTCCAGTTTCGTGTTTCCCAAAAGGGTGTCACTATGTGTGGGTTGATTTCATTGACCTTAGAGCCTGTTTGCTACACTGTCTACTCTGCTTAAGCTTTGGTCAGCTGCCTAATCCAATGACCAGGCGAATGTCTCCGATGTTCATTGAATACATTTTTTTTTCTACAAAGTACAACCTACCCAACGCTAACATGACTTGCGCGATCTTCATTGCATTGTGCAGTCCTGATCTTCTGATTAGCTCTTAGAGCCTTGGGCACATCACATGACGGTCATATGAGGATGTGTGTGACCACGTGACCATTGCGATGACTAATGGAGTGGATTGTATTGAAGCTATTGCTGCTTCATGCTCTGCTCCTAGGTCTCAAAGGAGTGAGTTTCATCTCATCTGTTGCTTCTACAATTGTAACATTTTTGGGGTGGCCTGAGGTGCTGAAGTGGGAGAACTTGCAGATGCGTGGGACCTCCGACTTTCTGGCTTCTGACTACAGTCCTGATACAGGAGAAAT
This sequence comes from Stramonita haemastoma, assembly GCA_030674155.1. Lineage (NCBI taxonomy): Eukaryota > Metazoa > Mollusca > Gastropoda > Neogastropoda > Muricidae > Stramonita > Stramonita haemastoma. The sequence goes on from CM060330.1 coordinate 59,681,167, forward strand.
CTGGAGAGGACTATAATTCGACTAAAACAAACAACAAACAAACAAGCTCTGCTCCTCTCCACCACTTTCCATGAGCCCATAACCCAAGGTGCACTGTAAATGCTCACATGCTATCTTGTGATATTTTTTCGTTTCTCAGCTAACTTTTTTTTTCCTAACTCAAAGGTTTGTTAATGGTGAAATTGTTACTCATGGAGCAGTTTTGCCCAGCATAAGGTAGCCAGATTCCAGATGAAGGAAGGCTGTCTGAACACACCACTAGTATGCATGCATTTTCACCAAGTTTTTGTCAATTCTTATCGGCAGGAATGGTTTTAACTACTCTATAAAAAAGGAAGAACAGTTTTTACCATGTGCGCAAGATGTTCTGGTGTGTGTTTAAACACATGACCTTGGTGTTATAGTCTCCTCCAAGGGACTTTCAGGGTGGTGGAGTCAGTACTGATGTTAACTTCAGGTAGTGGGGTCAGTACTGATATTAACTTCAGGGAAGTGTGGTCAGTACTGATGTTAACTTCAGGGAAGTGTAGTCAGTGCTGATGTTAATCTCAGGGAAGTGTAGTCAGTAATGATGCTAACTTCAGGGAAGTGGAGTCAGTACTGATGTTAACTTCAGGGAAGTGTAGTCAGTGCTGATGTTAACTTCAGGGAAGTGAGTCAGTGCGGATGTTAACTTCAGGGGGAAATCCCCCTTGATGAAGGTCTGGGCAGAAGCTGGACCCCGAGCTTGATCCCAGACTGTCAAACAGCATGTTCAACACTTTAACAACTAGCCCTCCCCCCCCCCTTCTGCACATAAATGACTAAATTCATTCACTTTTCCTAGAAAGTGTCAGACATGGCACACACCAACCCTCTGTGACCACGTGGAAGAGGGAGAGACTCTGCAGGGCTTAGCATGCCATAACAACAACAACAACAACAACAACAACAACAACAACAGCAACAACAACAACAACAACTGGACATGTTCATGTTCAGGGCAGTGCCTAACCTGAATAACATTTCACAGAAATGAAGGAAAAACAAAACCAAGTTCCGTCACTGACCAGTCCCGACTTCCTTCTGTGGGGAAGTAGCAGGCGGGTTTGTCCACAACCTTTCTCTTTAGTCTGACCTCGTTTCCTTGGTTTCTGCTCCTTGTCACGTGATGTGTCGTCTTTTCATCCTGTCCTTATCTCTACAGGTCAACACCTTCCCACCCCATCACGTGGGCTTTGCGTGTAGTGTCGTGTAGTGTCGTAGTGGTGTCGTGTAGTGTCGTGTGGTGTCGTGTAGTGTCGTGCAGTGTCGTGTGGTGTCTGCTCTTTCCTCTAGACCAATGCTCTCTGCCGCTGTCCTGTCTGTGCAGACCTTTTCCTGTCTTTCTGCTGTTGCTGCTGATGTGGCTTGTTGTTTGTCCTTATTTCCTTTTGTGTAAGTCATTTCTTCATTGGTTCTTTTATCCTGTCTGGGTGTGTCTGCCTGTCTGGTTGTGTTTTTATAGGTCTGCATTTCTTTGGCTGTATTGAGCCCATTGACATCTGCCTACACACGAAGTAAAAGATCCCAGGTTTCTTATATGCGACTTTGACATTGTGTGTCTGTCTCTTTTTCTGTTTTTCATAATTTTGCCTGTGTATCTGTCAGTCTGACAGTCTGTCTGTCTGTTTTGTTTCATTCTTTCGCCTGTGTATCTGTCAGTCGTCAGTTTGCCAGTCTATCTGTCTGTTTTTCTTTATTTCTTTTGTTTGTCTGTGTGTCAGGCTGCCTGTCTATTTGTCTGTTTTTCTGTCTTTCTTCCCATGCGTGTGTTTGTGTGTGTTGTGTGTGTGTGTGGTGTGTGTGTGTGTGTGTGTGTGTGAGTGTGTGTAGAGCTCACATTGCCTTTGTCATTGTTTTTTGTTTGCTCTTTGTCTGACATGAAGGTCTTTTCAAGTATCGACTGCACGTGCATCCATGGGTGCGTGCACGCGCACATGTTGTGTGTGTGGCAGAGAGAGAGTGTGTGTGTGTCTGACTGTCTGTTTGTCTGTGTGCCAGAGAAAGACATAATAAGAAACAAATAGACACACAAACATACAGACACACAGTTAGAGAGACAAATAGACACACAGACAGACAGACACCTGTGTTTGTCTCAAGTTTAAGTGACAGGCAGGGCAGAGGGAAGGGAAGATCCATTACACTGAGCTTCCTGACCCCATGGGATGGCCACTTCTTCTGTCCTCCTTCAAGTCCTTGTGTGTGTGTGTGTGTGTGTGTGTGTGTGTGTGTGTGTGTGTGTTGTGTGTGTGTGTGTGTCTGTGTGTCTGTGTGTGTGTTTGTGTGTGTGTGTTGTGTGTGTGTGTGTGTGTGTGTGTTTGTGTGTGTGTGAGTGTGTGTGTGTGTGTGTGTGTGTTTGTGTGTTTGTGTGTGTGTGTAAGTGTGTTTGTGTGTAAGTGTGTGTGTGATTGCCTGTGTGTGTGTTTGTGTGTGTTTGTGTGTGTGTGTTTGTGTATTTGTGCGTGTGGTTTATGCCAGAATATGCGTGTATATCTCTTGTGCGTGTGTCACTGACTGCCCTTGGGGAACCCCGCTGTGTCATTCTGTGGCTGAACTTGTCAGTGTGTGACACTGTTTGGCTGATGTACACTCCCCCTTCTTTGGGTCTTCATTCTCAACTTTCACACACCTTCATCTACTCTCTGTCTCTGTTTCTATCTGTCTGTCTGTCTGTCTGTCTGTCTGTCTTCTCTCTCTCTCTCTCTCTCTCTCTCTCTCTCTCTCTCTCTCTCTCTCTCTCTCTCTCTCTCTCTCTCTCTCTCTCTCTCTCTCTCCACCACACACACACCAACACACACACACACACACACACACACACACACACACACACACACACACACACACACACACACACACACACACACACACACACACGTTCGGGTTTTCTTTGGGTTTTTTCTTTTGTTTGTTCTGTTTACTTTTGGTAGTCTGTAACCAGTGCTTGGGCTGGATAAAGATAAAAGCATGTGAATGTTTATCCTTAACTCTTGAAAAAAAAACGTTTTCATTCATTTATTTATCTGTTCATTCTACCCTATCTATCTATCTATCTATCTATATCTATCTATCTATCTATCTATCTATCTCTCTATCTCTCTATCTATCTCTCAACTGTCTGTCTGTCTGTTATCTATCTATCTACCTAGCTATCTAGCTATGTATCTACCTATCTAGGAACAGGATAGCTCCATGGTTAGTGATGCGCACTGCACTGTGATCTGCCCCCCCCCCCCCCCCCCAACAAGAGTCCTTTGGAGAAGACTGTAAGCCGAGTCCCCCCTGTCAAGGGCCCTCATGACATCAGCATGCTGCACGTCCCCCACAGTCTGAAATTTATCTCTCGTAGAAGTCGGCCAGTTAGTCTATGGAAGACACGGCCATACCCAGCATGAAATGTGAGCACTGAAGATAAACAGACTCCACAAGCTGGCCAAAGCACAGCCTAAAGTGTCAGTGCCCTGTGGCTTTGCCTCTCCTCTGTTAACTCATGAAGGAAAGAGCAAAAAGAAGAAAAGAAAACACACACAAAAATATTGAGTTTACACGAAATCCTATCGTCTTTGCAATCAAGACCGCTGGTTCAAAGGCTTTCCACTGTCATCCTGAACTGACGCAATGATCATGTGTGGGGGATGGGGGTGGTGGGGAAGTGAGAAAGATTGCATGTCCTGTGATATTTCATGTTCGCGGATTAGATAATGGGGATGTTGCATGCGCAGTTAGGCCGGAAATATACATGCGTAATTCCATCTTGACATTGAGAAATTACTTTTAAAATGTTGAATGAACATGTGCAATCTTTATCACTTTTGGCGCAAGTAGAATGTGTGTGGAATGTCACCGCGTTCTTTTGCAAGTTCTGTTTCTGAATTTGAGAAATGGGTAGGCGGACGTTATTGTTTATTTATTTATTTATTATTTTATTTTAAGGATAATGAAAACAGCATTAATGTGCTTTTTTACATCCATTCCTCGTGTGTATGCAGTTTTGTCATCCGTTCCCACCGGCACACAATCGCCTACTCTTCTAAAAAAGCGAAATGGATTTTGATATGTGCGCAAGATATTGTGCTGCATTCACACACAGGACCTCGGTTTATGGCCTCATCAGGACTTTTGGGTAGAGTAGAGTCAGCACTGTTCTTAACTCCAGAGGAAAAATCCTCTTAAACGACATTGAACCCGGGTAAGCATATCACGAGCGCATCACTCTAACCACCAGTCTATCCCGTCCCCATTGTGGAGTGGTTAGGGCATTGGACATCTCTTCTGTAAAGCTTCTGTAGATCCATGGAGTGAAGAATTCGAATCTCGACAGCGGCCTCTGAAAACGATCAAATGTTCAGAGTAAAGGTTTCCTCATTCATGTCACACTTCAGAGGGCTGCAGAATGTCACATGTGACCCTCCACCCCAGAATGAGTTCGTGTTGCACCTGACCCCTTTTTCCTGCCAGAAGCCATTTCAGGCAGGTGGGAGCCATGCCGCCAACGTTGAGTTTGGGATTGATTATACAGTATTTGTATATAGGCTTTCCTATGCCTGGTGCCGGAGTAGTACGGCACAATTGTGTTTCCTTTTTTTCTTGAAAAGCGCGTTTAAAATCATCCCCTTGTTTAGTCCTTACCCATTTTCAGGATACAAACTACATCCATTTTTCATTTTGTCACTCTCTGATGTGCAGCATTTCATTCTGTGCTAACTTTTCGTGGAAATAACTGATTTTCAAACGTGTTTTTTCACTGAGCAGTTTTTTAATTGCATATTGATAGCACACTGCTATTTACAAATTGACTTCTGGTGCCACGCGACTCGTTACGTGATAGAGGGTCACACTCTGTGTAGCAAAATGTTTTAATGGCCCTACCTGGAGAAGGAAAGGTTCGGTATGTTCAGGTCACCTTGCCCAGGAAACAAGATAGGCTATAGCGCTATATAAATTCCTTGTATTATTATTATCACCTGGAGAAGGAAAGGTTCGTCATGTGCAGTTCACCTTGCCCAGGAAACACGACCTGCAGATCAGTGCTGATTCTCCAAGGAGGGAGAGGAGGGAAAGAACAAGGGAGGAAAGGACAGGGTTCTTGTGGATTGGGCAAATGATGAACGAGCTGTGATTCTCATCTGTCATTTTCTTTTTCTTTTCTCTGTTGAAATCAAAAGAAAGAAGTTTTTTTAGTGTCCTCCTCTTTTGTGACGTCCCCGTCCTGCTGTTCTCACACCACTCAGTCCGATCTCCCTGCCACAGCCATACCCAGATTCGTTATGTCTCATCCCCAGGACAGCAAGTCTAAAGAGGCCTATCAATCTCAGGCGACTGCAGTGGAGCCACCAGCAGCTGCTGGGTCACTTTGGTGTTCGGGGGGGGCCTGTTCTGAGCTACCATACGCAGGGCGCCACCTACTAAGCCCCCTACTAACGACAGTATTAGCTCAGTCACCGAGCAAGACTGAGTGAGTTGCCCACCCAAAGTGGCAACCAGCACAACGGCCCTCTAACGAGAGCTAAATTTCCCGTGAACGGGTGTCCCGGTGGAGGCTCCAACTCAGGCTGTCACTTCTCGAATGCAAGCTCCAACCAGCAGGCTACCTCTCTGCCATGGACATATGTGTCTGTGCATACAAATGCAGACATCTTTTTCCCTATTATTTTCTGATGGTATCGTTTGTCACTTTGCCTTTCTTGCTTTGCGTTATATCTCCATGTGTGCTGCCCATATTGTGTGTCATTCTATCTCTGTCTCTCTGTCTCTCTGTCGCCACGTGTTGTTTTTATTTGTCTCCGATTGTTCTCTCTCTCTCTCTCTCTCTCTCTCTCCTCTCTCTCTCTCATCTCTCTCTCTCTCTCTCTCTCTCTCTCTCTCTCTCTCTCATATATGCAGGTGTCTGCTGTGCACACATAAGCGTGTGTGTGTGTGTGTGTGTGTGTGTGTGTGCCCACGCGGGCGCGTGCTTGCGTGCGCGTGTGTGTATACACGCACGCATGCGAGCATGTTTGTATTAATTTTACTGTCCCTTTACTGAAAGTGGAAGACATTCTTCTTTTTCTTGGCTAATATTCATTTTGTTTGTTCGTTGTTTACTTCTTGTTTCTGTCCCTTCTGCTCCTTCCAAATGACCACCCTGGTTTTATCTACTCCATTTCTATCTCAGCTCGTGTTCCTGCACAGTCCCCCTCCCTCCATTCTTCCCTCTCTTACCCCTTTCATCCCCTACACACTTCCCCCTCTCTCTTCTTCCCCACCTACCCCCCCCCCCCCATTCCCCTGCTCACCCCCTCCCCCTCCTGCCGTCTCTTTCCAAACACATAGAGGGTCTATCCATTGCACTTTCCCCCGCCTTTCCCCTGTTTTGATAACATTCTGTCTTTTTTCACTGCAGCCACAAGATGTATGGTCTGCACAAAGCCACGGTAAGCTGAGTCCACTGGTCTAGCTGCCCGTTTGTGACCACTATGCAAACTTCATTTCCACAGTAATGTGTCCAGTTTGGCTAGATTTATGGTGGTGTTCAAAACTGAAATAGTGGTCACTTGTTTATGGCCCATGCGCATTTTTTGTCAAATTAAAAACAAGTAGTTGGAAAGAGATGATAGCAGAGTTTAAGCTCCTGCACCTTCGATCAGAACAGGTGCTCCTGTGCACACCAACACCCACACCCACACCCACCCACCCACACACACACACACACACACACACACACACACACACACACACACACACACACACACACACACACAACACACACAAACAAACAAACACAAACACACTCCACAGCAAGAGGGGAATAGATCCTACAGCACAAACTTCTAACAAAATATAAAGCAAAGAAAACAACAAACAAACCCTGCTGGTTACATGCAAGTGTAAAAACAAAGGAAGCCGCCAA
>CM060330.1:59693076-59700576 GCA_030674155.1 Stramonita haemastoma
TACATATGGCCTCCAACAGATTGATCTACAGACACAATGACGAAAAGAAAAAGAAATGAGAAGACGGGAAAGACGAGAGAGAGAGAGAGAGAGAGAGAGAGGAGAGAGAGAGAGAGAGAGAGAGGAGAGAGAGAGAGAGAGAGAGAGAGAGAGAGAGAGAGAGAGAGAGAGAGAGAGAGAGAGAGAGAGAGAAGAGAGGAGAGAGAGAGAGAGAGGAGAGAGAGATAGAGGACGAGAGAGGTAGAGGATGAGAGAGAGGAAAACACCTTTTGCGTTACATCATCATCAAAACAGATCAATCAACAAAGTCTGATAACACACCCACAGGAGATCCTTCTTTAAAACGTTATTATCAATGAACATATCAAGTCAATGTCTGTCAAAGAGAGAGAGAGAGAGAGAGAGAGAGAGAGAGAGAGAGAGAGAGAGAGAGAGAGAGAGAGAGAGAGAGAGGAGAGAGAGAGAGAGAGAGAGAGAGAGAGAGAGAGGGGAGAATGAATGAAGGAATGAAGGAATGAAGGAACATTTTGAATGAACATTTATTTGAGAGAAAAGATTAATGGTGGCTTGTTTTCATCCAGCCCTCTTAAAAAGAAGAGAGAGAGAGAGAGAGAGAGAGAGAGAGAGAGAGAGAGAGAGAGAGAGAGAGAGAGAGAGAGAGAGAGAGGAGAGAGAGAGAGAGAGAAGAGACAGAGACAGAGACAGAGACAGAGACAGAGACAGAGACAACAGAGACAGAGACAGAGAGAGACAGAGAGAGACAGAGAGAGACGAGAGACAGAGAGAGAGAGTACAACAAACAAAAGAGGAGATATGGAAAGAGACAGAGGACATGGCCACAGCGGAAGGAAATTGCAGACGCAGTATGCACAGGCCGCAATTCACAGATACACGAAATGCTATCCGTTCGCACCGGCACACAATGGCCTTCTCTTTCGAAAACTGGAACAGATTTTAACGTGGGTGCAAGATGTTCTGCGTGCATTCGCGCATGGGACCTCGTTTTATAGTCTCGTGCGATGCACTTTTGAGGAGAGTAGAGTCAGCACTGGTGTTCATTCCAGAGGAAAAATCCTCTTGAAAAAGGTTCGAACCCAGGTCAGTAAATCACGAGCGCAATGCACACCACTCTAACCACCAGGCATTCCGGCCCCCAGTTTCTCTTTTTCTTTTTATATTCTTGCTATTACCTTCAAAGTTTGCGCGTGTGCGCGCCGGCGCGCGTGTGTGTGTGTTTGATGTTTTTGTTTTCTTTGAATAGCTAGTAATAAACATACTAGTAACTGGAGCTTATGTCTTATCTGCAGATCGCGGCCTAAAACGCATCATTGAGAAGGTTCACACCTAACTTCACTGACAGCAAATTGGAAGGTGAAAACGAAAAGAGAAAAAAGAAACAGAGAGAAAAAGAAGGGAGAAGCTGAGACAGCCACAGACACATCACGAAAGGGGGAGGGAGGGAGGAAGGAGGGGGCAGTCCAATGCTGGGCTCATTGCTGTCGTCTGCTTTCTGTCGAACAGCCAGGCAGATGGCCAGGCTTCACTGAGCTGCCTTATCTTTGGGCCCCAGCTCCCCACCCAGGCCGCCAAAGGATTTGGAGCCAGAAGAAAGCAACAGTGGCGGCAGTTGGAATTGGTGTGATGTTGGGAGCCAGAGAAACACTTTTGGCCAGTTCCAACATGGTGTTAGCTAAGATTTTTTGTTGATTTTCTATAGCAATCTATACCTATACATACATACATACATACATACATACATACATACATACATACATACATACATACATACATACATACATACATACATACATACATACATACATACATACATACGCCTCCCCCCCTACTCTCCCCGTCTAATAATACATTAAGTAACAGCGTAAAATTGAAGACACACGAACGCATACATACACAAATAATACATACTACAATATGGATAGATAGAGAGAGAGGTAGGTAGATAGATAGAAAAAACTCGAATCAGGTCAGGTTAAAGGCATGCCCTTAATAAATCTCAAATACTGCCTTAGGATTTCTTTTATTTTATTTATAGTAGAGTTTTTCCTCTGATCGCTGACAGAAATATACAAATATATTTTTACGTTGAGAACGAAGTTGTTACTGGTTACCTGCACTTGTTTTTTTTTCCCTTTTTTCAATTATATATCTGGTCAAGTGGAAGAATAGTATCTCTTCTGAGATCCAAGTAAAGGTTATTTCACTTCAACCTCTACTGCCTGTGTGAGCACCTAGAGTGTCCGGTAATTGGGGTTATCTTTGTTATCCAGCTTAGGTAGGCCCATTGACTGGGCACATATTTTATGATCTCCCTTGTATCCTCTTTATTTACAAAAAATTAATCCCCGAACATGTGGCATAAACCATTCATTACCTTTTCAAACTTTTTCTGTGTATGCAGTTATACAACAATCATTTTAAACACATTTTCTCTTTCATCTTTTGATGGTAGGTGTGGTAGGCCACAAAACATCTATGTATTCTTAGGCTGTAATATGAATTTATACATTATGAAAAGTGTTTTGCGGAAAGATTGCACAAACAGTGAGACTGCAATCACCGCCAGGACCTCGAGAGAGAGAGAGAGAGAGAGAGAGAGGGGAGAGAGAGAGAGAGAGAGAGAGAGAGAGAGAGAGAAGAGAGAGAGAGAGAGAGAGAGAGAGAGAGAGAGACAGAAGACAGACAGACAGACAGACAGACAGACAGACAGACAGACAGGCAGACAGACAGACAGACACAGAGAGAGAGAGAGAGAGAGAGAGAGAGAGAGAGAGAGAGAGAGAGAGAGAGAGAGAGAGAGAGAGAGAGAGAGAGAGAGAGAGAGAGAGAGAGAGGAAGTGGAGGCGTGGGGAAAAAAGGGAAAGATACAGAGAGGAAGAGAGAGGTGTTTGATAGCAATGTTGTGCGTATAATGATGGGGGCGGGGTGTAAAAGGTGGAGCCTTGATAAAGCAAGTGATCTTTAGGAGAGCAGATTTCGTGTGATGACGGCACTGTTCTAGATTGTGTGAGTTGAAAATCTTAGAGAGCACTTCGAAAGGCCACTGGTGACTTTGAAACTTTTGGGCTGCATCATTCTTTTGGGAGCATTCTCTGTTTTTGTTGTGGTATCTTCCGGACATATCCAGGGTGTTCAGGTGTCGGCATGTTTGCAGCATGGCTCTTCCTGTGGACGTCTGCCGTCACATCCCTGGCTTTCAGATGGAAAAGATTGCTGACACACAGCCTTCAGTCATTCCTTCAGTCATTCCTTCAGTCATTCCTTCAGTCATTCCTTCAGTCATCCCTTCAGTCATTCCCTCAGTCATTCCTTCACGTTGTCTGCAGTCAGCCAGCCACATTCCCCACACCAACACTGCTGCCAGGCTTGACAACATGGCGCTAATGTATATATAGGCTGTGACGTCCTGTACTGACAACATGACGCTAATGTATATATAGGCTGTGACGTCCTGTAATGACAACATGGCGCTAATATATATATAGGCTGTGACGTCCTGTAATGACAACATGGCGCTAATGTATATATAGGCTGTGACGTCCTGTAATGACAACATGGCCCTAATGTATATATGGGCTGTGACGTCCTGTAATGACAACATGGAGCTGATGTATATATAGGCTGGTGACGTCCTGTAATGACAACATGATGTATATATAATAGGCTGGTGACGTCCTGTAATGACAACATGGCCCTAATGTATATATAGGCTGGTGACGTCCTGTACTGACAACATGGGCTGATATGCAGGCTGGTGAAGATGGAATCTTCTTGGAATCTGTCAGGAATAAAACTGAGAGCTGATGTCACCTTCAGCCCGGCATGTGTGTGCACTGATGCTGACTTTGAATGAGTCATTCTTCTCTATTCAGGTGCATGTGGCATTCCCTTTCTCAACAGCAGCTTTCTGTCTGCATGTGGAATAATATCTGCCCTACCAAACAGGTGCACATTAAAACTGCCTGTAATTGGGCACCTGTTTGGTGTAGTAGTCGTGTTTCTAACTTTGCTCACATAAGTTTTTTTAACGGAAATAAAGCTGAATACTTCACAAGTCAAATTGTTCAGAATTATGAAGTATAATATAAAACATCAAACATTAGCTATTCATCCAGTTTTTTCCCCGGCTAGAGTTCGGAGGTTCACTAATGGTGAGAGTTTTCGTATTCAACCGTTTTTGCTCACCACGAAGGTAGCTGCTTTGCGTTTCGGGAATGTATGCTGGGAATGTTTGTGCTTCCGTAACTCATCGGACTCTAACATGCATTAAGGGATCTTGGAAGTGCATATTTGATCTTGTACATAAGTATAAATTATACGTAAACGGAATTAAGGCACTGGCAGGTCTGTACATGACGTTGACCTACGAGAAACCAAGGACTTCAGGGTCCCATAGGATGGAAGTTGAACGATCTCCACCACTTAACTACAGCCTCTGTCTCTACACCCATTAAGATAAATATCACCCTGACTGCAGTCTCTACACCCATTAAGATAAATATCACCCTGACTGCAGTCATTACACCCATTAAGATAAATATCACCCTGACTGCAGTCTCTACACCCATCAAGATAAATATCACCCTGACTGCAGTCTCTACACCCATTAAGATAAATATCACCCTGACTGCAGTCTCTACACCCATTAAAATAAATATCACCCTGACTATAGTCCCTACACCCATTAAGGATTATATCACCTTGACTATAGTCTCTACACCCATTAAGATAAATATCACCCTGACTGTAGTCTCTACACCCATTAAGATAAATATTACCCTCACTGTAGTCTCTTATTCTCCCTCATTCTCAACCAGATACCCAGACCCTCCCCCATCAGATCAGGACTGTCGCTTTATGGAGAGTCTAACGAACTGTGAAAGAATGTGAGCGGGAATTGACAACAGCCAACTGCAGGAGAACCATCCAACTCTAGCAGAAGGTGTGTGTCTTTCTCCCTGATTAGCATGATGATGCTGGATAGCAAAGAGCTGATCATCACTGACAGACCCTTTCCCTTCTAGCTGTGAAAGCTGCATGTTATATCACTGACAGACCCTTTCCCTTTCTAGCTGTGAAAGCTGCATGTTATATCACTGACAGACCCTTTCCCTTCTAGCTATGAAAGATGCATGTTATATCACTGACAGACCCTTTCCCTTCTAGCTGTGAAAGCTGCATGTTATATCACTGACAGACCCTTTCCCTTTCTAGCTGTGAAAGCTGCATGTTATATCACTGACAGACCCTTTCCCTTTCTAGCTGTGAAAGATGCATGTTATATCACTGACAGACCCTTTCCCTTCTAGCTGTGAAAGCTGCATGTTATATCACTGACAGACCCTTTCCCTTCTAGCTATGAAAGATGCATGTTATATCACTGACAGACCCTTTCCCTTTCTAGCTGTGAAAGCTGCATGTTATATCACTGACAGACCCTTTCCCTTTCTAGCTGTGAAAGATGCATGTTATATCACTGACAGACCCTTTCCCTTCTAGCTGTGAAAGCTGCATGTTATATCACTGACAGACCCTTTCCCTTCTAGCTATGAAAGATGCATGTTATATCACTGACAGACCCTTTCCCTTTCTAGCTGTGAAAGCTGCATGTTATATCACTGACAGACCCTTTCCCTTCTAGCTATGAAAGCTGATGTTAAAGAGCTATCATCACTAGGAGACCCTTTCCTTCTAGCTATGAAAGCTGATATTAAAGAGCTATCATCACTAGGAGACCCTTTCCTTCTAGCTATGAAAGCTGATGTTAAAGAGCTATCATCACTGACAGACCCTTTCCCTTCTAGCTATGAAAGATGCATGTTAAAGAGCTATCATCACTAGGAGACCCTTTCCCCTCTAGCTATGAAAGCTGATATTAAAGAGCTGATCATCACTGACAGACCCTTTCCTTCTAGCTATGAGCTGATGATTACTAGGAGACCCTTTCCTTCTAGCTTTGAAAGCTGATGTCAAAGAGCTATCATCACTGACAGACCCTTTCCTTCTAGCTATGAAAGCTGATGTTAAAGAGCTATCATCACTAGGAGACCCTTTCCTTCTAGCTATGAAAGCTGATGTTAAAGAGCTATCATCACTAGGGAGACCCTTTCCTTCTAGCTATGAAAGCTGATGTTAAAGAGCTATCATCACTAGGAAACCCTTTCCCCTCTAGCTGTGCCAAGCCCTGACCACAGAGGACAGCAGGGCTGGCCAGGCCTGTGACCAGTCAATGGACACACCAGACAGTTGCTCTGTTGCCCTGTGACCAATCAATGGCTAGGTCAGCCAGGTGCTCTGTTGCCCTGTCCCTCTGTTTCCTGCCAGGTCTGTGACCAGTCAATGGACACATCAGACAGCTGCTCTGTTGCCCTGTCCCTCTGTTTCCTGCCAGGTCTGTGACCAGTCAATGGACACATCAGACAGCTGCTCTGTTGCCCTGTCCCTCTGTGTCCTGCTGATGACGGCATCAGTGGCCCACATGATCAAAGGTCTGGCCTGTCTGCTGTCTCTTCCCTCTCTGTGATCTGCTCACCAATTTTCTTCTTCTACTTCACAGGGAAGAAAGCACAGACAGAGAGAGAGAGAGTGCGAAATAGAAAGTGTATGTGTGTGTTTGTGTGCGCGTGTGTTTGTGTGTGTGTGTGTGTGTGTGTGTGTTGTGTGTGTGTGTGTGTGTGTGTGTGTGTGTGTGTGTGTGTGTGTGTGTGTGTGTGTGTGGTGTGTGTGTGTGTGTGTGTGTTTGTGTGCGCGCGTGTGTTGTTCTTCAGTTTAACGTCCTTCCACTAAATAGTGATATCAGACAAAAAAGTGTGTGTGTGTGTGCGCGCGCGCGCGCGCGCGCGTGTGTGTATGTGTGTGAGTGTGTGTGTGTGTGAGTGTGTGTGTGTGTGTGTGTGTGTGTGTGTGTGTGTGTGTGTGTGTGTGTGTGAAGAGAGAGAGAGAGAGAGAGAGAGAGGAGAGAGAGAGAGAGAGAGAGAGAGAGAGAGAGAGAGAGAGAGAGAGAGAGAGAGAGAGAGAATGTGTGTGTGTGTATAAGTGTGTGCACGCCACGTATGCCTGCATTCATATGTGAGTGTGTGTGCGTGCGCGCGCCTGCGTGTGTGCGTGCGTGCGTGTGCGTGTGTGTGTGTGTGTGTGTGTGTGTGTGTTTTGTGTGTGTGCGCGCGCGTGTGTGTGTGTGTGTTACGGTGTAACGGCCTATTCTACGAAGTACTAAAGAGAACTAAGGAAGAAAACAGCTTAGCTGTTAGTATGGTGTTGAACTATAGGAAACAGAACAGGAATATTTTTCATAAATCTACAAGTCAAAAATAAAAAGTAGAACAGAACATTGCAATTAACTACAAATCAAATGGGAACTATAACATACAGAAAAATTTGAACTTTGAATACGTTTACACATAATAAAGCAGATAATGTGGTAAAGTTGGGGGGGGAGGCAGTTGGAGAGGTATACAGAAACAGGTCCTAAAGAATTTCCTT
>CM060330.1:59710576-59715576 GCA_030674155.1 Stramonita haemastoma
CCTAATTCAAACTTTCCTCAGTACTTCCAGCAATAAATTTACAGCTTCCGCACAAGGCACCAGGAAGTTCTGGGGAATGTTTCCAACTAGTTTTCGTTGGGATCGTAAAAGAGTCATCATGATCAATCTTAGGGTAGCGCCATGCCACACTAATGGAGGCCAAATAGGCACTAACATAGATAATGCGCTTGCGTGCCCGTGCACTCACACATACACACACAGAAACACACACATACAAATACACACACACTCGCAGATACACACACACGCACACACACACACACGCACACACACACACGCACGCACACACACACTATAAATCGAGGTCCTGTGTGCAAACATACGCTGACCATCTTGCGCACAAACCTGTTCTACCTTTGGAATAGTAGGCCATTTGCCCCCATAGGAACGGATCACAATTTTTTAAAAACCGCATGCATACGGGAACAGAATGTGAAAAGCACCTGAGTGCTGGTTTCATTCTCCTGGAAATAAAAGAATACTTCAACAAATGACACACACACACGAGCGCTTATATACATATACATTCTTACACACACACGCACCCATTCAAGAACACAAGCACGTTCATACAAATGTGTTACCTTCAGATGGTTTATTCACGTAAAGCCACAGCCCCTTATGAACAGAGGGGCAACACATGTAGATTTGAAGACAACAGCAACAAAAGAAAAGAAACATTGCCTGTCCTGTCCTATGATTGTTGTTTTAATGAAATCAAGACGTAGCTTTTTCTTGCTCTTGGAAAGTTTTCAACAACTGCATTGCTAAGTTACAAAAACTACTGATGCTGTTCTAGATTTATATGTGCTTTTAGACTACGTGACAGGGCTGTACTCTACTCTTTCTATCATAATATATCCCTGAGGTAGTCGACTGGGCCCGGGAAATACAGACACCTGCAGTGTTGGTCAGGTCATTTGAGCAGCACTGTCAAACTCACATCCGTAAAGTGAATGAAGCTCGGCTGTGTGGTCCCAGACTTCCCAACAAGCCTATGGCAAATTCGCTCTGGGTAGAAGCCGGCTGGAGTAAAGAAAAAATCCCTATGTCTCTTATGGGATTCGAACCTGCGACCTTCCAGCCCGAAACCCTGGGCGCGAGCACTGTTCCAAAGACAGCTGGTTCTGTATCAGTTTCTAGATGTCCATGTAGATTGCTGCACAGCCACTGCGCCTTGCTGTTGCAGATGTCTCCACAGCTCTCTCTGACTCATGCATGCTTCCTGAAACTCAGTCTAAGTTGCTGCCCTGTCTCTCACCTTCCTGTCCTGCTGATCTCTCCTAAATTTCATATCCTTCCCTTTAGCCATGTTCAGGCTCGTGATGTCCACACTACAGGCCGGGGGAAAACCCCAGGAGCCTGTCTAAGTGAGGCGCTTGTTTCAATTCTGTGAAGATGATCTCATCAAAACAAAATGTGTGACCCTCTAACTCGTCATGAGTCGCACTGCAGAAGGGACCAAGTGTTAGTCGTTAACAGGTTATCACCATGCAACAGGAAGGCTCTTCAATGCAAACACACTCTGGAAATCGGATTTATCTCTGAAAAGTTATGATAAATTAACGTGCTAAACTCCAGGAAAAGACAAAAAACGAGAAATTGACCAATTTTGCATTGTAACAGGCGGTCAGAATAAGGGCTAGGGTGTTTTAATGCGTTTTTAAAGCAGAAGGAAACAAATTTATGCCCCAAACACTTGTTTGAAAGGGATTTCTCCTCTGAGGACTCTCTGCTGGCATGCTATACGCGAGTTTCTTACCACTGATACTTTAATACAAGATAGAAGAAAGCTGACGTTTTTTTAAAAATAAAAATCTCAAACTCGACAACCTGACACCCACCCCCTAAACTGGCTCCTGGCGGAAAAGTGGGTCAGGTGCAATGCAACACATTTGTGGTGGAGTGTCACATTTGAACTGTATTGCATTGCTATGTGATGGAGTGTCACTTTTGTACTGTATTGCATTGCTATGTAGTGGAGTGTCACATTTGTACTGTATTGCATTGCTATGTGATGGAGCGTCACATTTGTACTGTATTGCATTGCTATGTGGTGGAGTGTCACATTTGTACTGTATTGCATTGCGTTGCTATGTGGTGGTGTCACATTTGTCCTGTATTGCATTGCTATGTGATGGAGTGTCACATTTGTACTGTATTGCATTGCTATGTAGTGGAGTGTCACATTTGTTCTGTATTGCATTGCTATGTGGTGGAGTGTCACATTTGTACTGTATTGTATTGCATTGCTGTGTGGTGGAGTGTCACATTTGTACTGTATTGCATTGCTATGTGGTGGAGTGTCACATTTCTACTGTATTGTATTGCATTGCTGTGTAGTGGAGTGTCACATTTCTACTGTATTGCATTGCTATGTGGTGGAGTGTCACATTTGTACTGTATTGCATTGCATTGCTCGTGTGGTGGAGTGTCACATTTGTACTGTATTGCATTGCTATGTGGTGGAGTGTCACATTGTACTGTATTGCATTGCTATGTGGTGGAGTGTCACATTTGTACTGTATTGCATTGCATTGCTGTGTGGTGGAGTGTCACATTTGTACTGTCTTGCATTGCTATGTGGTGGAGTGTCACATTTCTACTGTATCACATTGCTATGTGGTGGAGTGTCACATTTGTACTGTATTGCATTGCATTGCTGTGTGGTGGAGTGTCACATTTGTACTGTCTTGTATTGCTATGTGGTGGAGTGTCACATTTCTACTGTATCGCATTGCTGTGTGGTGGAGTGTCACATTTGTACTGTATTGTATTGCTATGTGATGGAGTGTCACATTTCTACTGTCTCGCATTGCTATGTGGTGGAGTGTCACATTTGTACTGTCTTGCATTGCTATGTGGTGCGTTATGTCTCCATTCTGCTACTACTTCCCAGTTACCTGAGGATTTCAAACAGACCTAGCTTCAGGACAGGCGCAGCTGAAGACGACACAGCACTGGGGTGGAGGGTGCTCCTCCCTAATCCTGCACACTAATTACTCCTGGTCTGACCACAGAAGGCTGGCATGGCAGAGTCAACTCTTGTGGACAAGGCGACCTCTGTAAGCTGATTATTTAATTAATTAACATTCCAGTGCTGCCGACACCACACCCACGTCTCAGTGTTATTCAAAGGACGTGGGGACAATTGGGTTAGCAAGGCTTCACCTCAGGTTGTGAGGACATCTAATGTTGACATCACCATGCCTCTGAACCAAGAGGACTTTGCTGGCCAACCAGTTTACCAACCGCTTCTTGTTTGTTTCTTTGTAGTGAAACTTTCCATAATTAATGCTGTGTACAGATTTCATTAGCGTACCGAGTGTTAGTTTGAGGGCCAAACCAAAATGTGTGTGTGTGTGTGTGTGTGCGCGTGCGCGCGCGTGCGTGCGTGCGTGCGTCCGTCCGTGCATGTGTATATGTGTGTGTGAGTGTGTGAGTGTGTGTGTTGTGTGTGGTGTGTGTGTGTGTGTGTGTGTGTGTGTGTGTGTGTGTGTGTGTGAATAAAAAGGGAACTAACACTTGTTTGTGATTTAGCTGGTTTTTACCCCTAGTTCTAAGTTGCAAAGGACAAATTTCAAAACGTTTCAGTGGTAAAAAGAGGAAAGAAACTCCCTCGGAAATCCTGTGGATATTATATGATATACAAACCCTCAAATTGAAGCAGTAGCACATCCTAAAACTTTACAAGCTGCGACAAGAAAAGTGCACTGCGTGTGTGTTTATCCCTGAAGTCTGTGGATCAGTGTTGAAAAAGACTGGTGCAGACAGGCTGAAACAGCACACACTGAATAAGGTCAGTTCCTTTGTTTAGGTCAAGTTGTCTCAAAGCACATGCTCTTCCACAGCAGCATCATTACATTATCCTCATCATCACTGATCACCATGCAGTGGACGAACACTGTCTGATTCCGTAGCCCCGGCTGCTCCGGTCTCATGGTGACCTCAGTTTCTGTTTCCCATCACAATTCTGTGCCTGTGGTGAATTTGTGTCTTAACCTTCAGAGTTAAGGGTTCACAAAAGTAGGTCATTACAGAGCCCCTCTGGCTGGTGGCCCTACATCGGTCTGACATTCAGAGGCTCCCGTTAGACTTCGGATCTGAGAATGCGACATAGCAAATCTTTATATGCTATAGCGGAGAGAGTGTGGTGGCGCTCGTCTCTCTCTCTCTCCTCTCTCTCTCTCTCTCTCTCTCTCTCTCTCTCTCCTCTCTCCTCTCTCTCTCTCTCTCTCTCTCCTCTCTCTCTCTCTCTCTCTCTCTCTCCTCTCTCTCTCTCTCTCTCTCTCCTCTCTCTCTCTCTCCTCCCTCTCTCTCTCTCTCTCTCTCTCTCTCTCTCTCTCTCCTCTCTCTCTCTCTCTCTCTCTCTCCTCTCTCTCTCTCTCTCTCTCTCTCTCTCTCTCTCTCTCTCCTCTCTCTCTCTCTCTCCAGCCAGAACCTGCACCCATTCAATTTCCCTGCCGTTTCCCCAGGGATGGCCTGTCTCTAAACTAGACATCAGGACCAGTCCTTCTCTTGCTGCTGTAACAAGGAACAATATCAAACTCCTTTTGGTGCACTCCCCTTGGGTCGACATGCCCATGAGAACAACAATGTTTTTTCTCTATAAGTTAGAAAAAGTCCAGTAAGAAGAACAATGGTTTTCTTTCTATGCCTTGGAAAAGTCCAGTTCCTGTTCTGTGCACCTGTCACATTGACTGACCGCAGTGTGGCTGATGCTGCTGGTCCACATGCCTTTCTGGTAAAGACTAAAGAGGATGGGCTTTGCTGACCTGTCCAGGGTCAGTCAGTTGGGCATCTGAGGTCATCGTACGGAGACAAAGAGGAAAAGGGAGAGAGGGTGGGTGAAGGGGGGGGGGGGGGGGGGGGGGGTCGGGAGATGTGTGGATGAGGTATATGAAGCTGACAGCAGCTGTAGGTTTGGGTTGTGGGTTGGTTCGCTAATGATGACAATAAAAGTACTTTCTATTATCTGG
>CM060330.1:59720576-59725576 GCA_030674155.1 Stramonita haemastoma
CTGCACTGACGTTAAGCGCCTGACAAGTCAGGCCCAGCGCATCGGACTTCGGCATGGAAGATAGTTGCTACTTTTTAAGTCTTCCTGGGGAACATACGCAGGAAAATGGACCAAGAAGAAGGTGACTGGAAGAAAAGGAATTAGGAAGTAAAGGGAGGATGGAGAAGAGGGAATTCCGAGCACAGAATTTCCAGGTGGTGGGGATGCTATTTACACTGACAGGCCCCCGCATCCCTAGGGGAAACATACATACGGTACATCTGGAGAGGCGAGAGGTTATATCACTGAATTACGTTCCTTTGTGCATTCTCCTCTTCTAAACAACATTTTTTTTTTAACGGATTTCTTCCATATTTTGCATAGAAAGTGGAAATGTAAAAACTTGTTTTATCTTTTTCTTAAAAGCCATTCCGTGCTTTTCGAAACAGTCTTTTCTGCTGAACTTGAGCAAGAACAAAGCAAGAAAAAGCAAGGAGCTGTGTACAGCAGAGCAGCTTCAGTAGCACAGTTCTGTGCAGCGTTCAGGGATGTGGGAGAGGTCAGAAAGGGCGAACAGCCAGAAAACTGTTTTTCCTTGACCATTTTCGGTGTTCCACAGGACTGGAATATTAACAGCTCTGATTTGTGTCGTGTTGTTGAGATCGTACTTCATGAATCAATGAAGGATTGAGAAAGGAGAAAAAACAAAATGAAATGTGTAGATATAGAGAACATCTTGCGCATAAGTTTAAACTCGTTCCGCTTTTCAGAAGAGCAGGCCATTGCGTGCTGGTGGGAACGGATGACCAAATTTACACAACTTCATACACACGAGGACTGGATGCAAAAGAACACATAAGTGCTTATCCCATTATCCTCGAAATAAATAGATGAATAAATAAATAAATAAAAGAAGAAAGAGAGAGAAAGAGAGAGAGAGACAGAGACAGAGACAGAGAGACACAGAGAGAGAGACAGAGAGACAGAGAGATAGAGAGACAGACAGACAGACAGACAGACAGACAGACAGACAGACAGAAGAGAGAGAAGAAGAGAGAGAGAGAGAGAGAGAGAGAGAGAGAGAGAGAGAGAGAGAGAGAGAGAGAGAGAGAGAGAAGAGAGAGAGAGAAGAGAGATAGAGACTCGAGAGATGAGAAGAACGAGAGGAAGGATAGAAGAACAGGGAGATCAGATTCCTTTATTTGCAAACGAAGTGGAAAGGATAGATAGAACAGGTGAGTGGATTAATGATTAATCTTTATTTTTCAAGGGTTATAAAATAGATAGCTATCGCATTTAAAGTTTATCTTTATCCGTAAAACTTGCCCTTTCTTAGAACGCGATTAGAGACAGGAGACAATAGAGAGGGACAGAGAGACAGAGAGAGAGGGGGGTGTAGATGATGGACAGAGACAGAGAGACAGAGAGGGGGCGTGTGTGTAGATGATTAGTAAAAGTGTGATATGAAGCTGACAAAAAACAATTAATGATTTTCCTTTTAAAAATAATTCTAAAAATCAATTTCTATTTCAAAATAATTTTCAATTTTAAAATGATTTTCTGTTTTAATTAAAATGATTTTCTATTTTGAAATGATATCCTATTTTTAAATCCTTTTCTATTTCAAAATCATTTTCAATTTTAAAATCAATTTCTGTTTTAAAATCATTTTCTATCTTAAATCTAGTTTCTATATTGTGCAAAGATAAAGAGCTTTTGTAAAAAAAAAAAAAAAAAAATATATAAAAATAAAAAATAAAGGACAAAAAACAAAAAGTAAAAAGTATGCATCAGTAAATTCAGGAAGCCAAAGTCCCCTTCCTCCCCCCCCCCCCCCCCCCCTTCTCCCCGTCAAAATGTTCTGGCATAAACTGGTGACTAAAGCTTGATCAAAGTCTGCAAGCGCTCAGGGAAGTTGTTCTGGTCACGTTTGCTGACTGCAGGGGTAGGCAGTCTAGGTAACCATCATGCCATAGCCTGTGTTGACCTGAAAAACTCCTGATCTCACTTTATTCCCTCAATCTGATAGGAGAGGGGGGGGGGGTCAGAAGAAAAGAAAATTGGCATGAGCCAAAAGTTTGACTCAAGCGTTGAAAGTAAAAGCTGGCTTGGGCCCAAACTTTGTTTCCCGTCAGCGTGGAAAGGAAGTGAGCGGGCTTAAGGGCCCACTTTGTTTTACTGGGCATTGAAACTCCATCCCCAGGGCTGAGGCTGAGGGCTGAGCGGAGGGAGGAGAGGAGGAGGCTGCTTGTGGTCTTTCATCTTCCTGCTGATGACGCTAAGCTGGGCAGGTTAGTCTACTTTAGCTGGGCTGCAGCCATCTTTGTGGTAGGGACCAATCTACTTTCGCTTTCTGTTTGTCCCTATAATAATAGCCTTTGGCACAGTGAAAGGATGCGAGTGGAACCTGGAGAGGGGAGATTAGCTCTCTGACAAGTCCAGGGTGTGTGTGTGTAACAGGAGGAGAGGTGGTTGTGCGTGCGTGCGTGCGTACGTGTGCGCGCGCACGCGCGCGCGTGTGTGTGTTGTGTGCGGACATGTGTATGTGTGTGTCAAAGTCAAAGTCAAAGTCTAAATTTTATTTCCAGATGGTACATTGAGAAAGATTAGATAATATGGGGTTTCTTTTTTCGTCAAGCCTATCTAGGGAAAAAATTGAGAATCCCAAAAAGCAAAAAAAGAAAACAAACAAACAAACAAGCAAAAGCAAAAGCAAAAGCAAAAGTCTCTCTCTCTCTCTCTCTCTCTCTCTCTCTCTCTCTCTCTCTCTCTCTCTCTCTCTCTCTCTCTCTCTCTCTCTCTCTCTCCTCTCTCTCTCTCTCTCATCTCTCTCTCTCTCTCTCTCTCTCTCTCTCTCTCTCTCTCTCTCTCTCTCTCTCTCTCTCTCTCTTTTCCTGTTGTCCAAGATCAAGAAAGGAGACAATAATTTGAGAGGAGGTAATTTGCAAAAACATAGCAGTGTTGTTCCAGAAAACAGACAGCTGGCTTTGCTGAGCTGTACTTTCCAGGATAATGCAGAATATAAATATTATATTTAATGTTATGACCTACATTCATAAACAAGGGTTTTTTTCCACAATCATAAGCAAAGTTGATATTGTTAGTTGTTAATTTTGGCATAACTTAAGTTGTCAGCTTAAACGAAAAAAATAAAGATCAGGTGTCTAAAACACTAGAAAATCAATGTTTAAAGGGGACAGAAACTCAACTACATAATGTTTAAATCCAAGGCATTTTAAATATAGGCATGGGATCTTATTTCAAAAGAAGACCAAACTGAAATTGTGGAGAAAACGTAATTGAAAGCCACATTTTTCTGCATGGCTGACCGTTGCATTGTGCTGTTGATGAGGTTGATTGTTCATTTTAGGACATTGAAAGTGTTTTTGTAACAGCATAAGTGAATGCTTAGGAATACTGCTTCCTGCCTGACTGTTAACCCAAACAAAAGTTACTGATGTAACTGTATGATTTATCTATCACCTTTTACTGCTGTAATTGTATCATTTATCTACGACCTTTTACTGCTACAACTGTATCAGTTTATCTACGATCTTTTACTGCTGTAACTGTATAGTTTATCTACGATCTTTTACTGCTGTAACTGTATGGTTTATTAGATTTTATGCTACAACTTACAGTTATCTACGATCTTTTACTGCTGTAACTGTATAGTTTATCTACGATCTTTTACTGCTGTAACTGTATGGTTTATCTACGATCTTTTACTGCTGTAACTGTATGGTTTATCTACGATCTTTTACTGCTGTAACTGTATGGTTTATCTACGATCTTTTACTGCTGTAACTGTATGGTTTATCTGCGACCTTTTACTGCTGTAACTGTATGGTTTATCTGCGACTTACTGCTATAAGTTGTAGTTTATCTACGACCCTTTAACTGCATAATGTAGTTTATCTACGACCTTTATTGCTATAGTTGTAGTTATCTACACCTTTTACTGCTATAAGTGTGTAGTTTATCTACGACTTTTATGCATAATGTGTATTTATCTGACCTTTTATTGCTGTCACTGTATGGTTTATCTGCGACCTTTTACGCCTTTGGAGACAGGATAGCTCAGTGGTCAGAACACTCGTTTTACTAAAGCTAAGGTCAAGTCCAATACAGTGATGTTGCTTAGAGCCCCGCCGACGCACAGGCCATATCGAAGCTGTCCAAAGTTATTTTATTTATTTATTATTATTTATTATTTATATTTATATGATTAATTATTCTTTTATATCGAGGATAACAGATAACAATCATGTGCTTTTTTTCATCCGGTCCCCGTGTGTATGCAGTTTTGTAAATATTGTCATCTGTTCCCACCGGCACACGATGGCCTACTCTTACGAAAAGCGGAACAGGATTTAACGTGTGCGCAAGATGTTCTGCGTGCGTTCGCACACGGGGCCTCGGTTTAAAGTCTCATCCGAAGGACTTAGTTAAGGGTAAGCAGCATCGAGCCTGGTTACCAAGTCGATGGGTGACCTTTTGCGGTCCTTGGCTTTAGAACAGTCCCCCAGTTCACCTAGCTGTAAAAGGGTACTTGCCCTCTTTAGGGTCAGGGAAGGTAAAGCAGCGAGGGAGAGAATATCAGATTGCCTTTACCTTTCTTCCTTTTCCTATGTGATTCTCAATCCAAAAAGAAGTTTGAAAACAAAAGGCAAACGACAACAGAGACCACAGCAACAATCACAGACTGGCACATGTTTACTGGTCAGAAATACCTGACAACTTCTTTCCACTTGGGGATTGCAGACATGCTATCTTCCTTCAGTCTTTGAGACCTGACTACTTTTTTGTTTTGTTTTCTACAGAAAACTACTTCAGCTGCAACTTGGTGCCTGTAGTCTGGTCTGTAGCCTAGTACTGAGAGGTGTGGCTTTGGGTGCAGTCTTTGAGAGTGCAGGAATAGGAAGAAAGGCTGTTTACGTCTGCCTGAGACCGGCCCTGCCTTTGATGCTGAAAGCAGACACAGGGATGAGGACAGGCAGCTGGCTGCTGACCTGGCAGAC
>CM060330.1:59735576-59743076 GCA_030674155.1 Stramonita haemastoma
CAATTGCTTATTATTATCCTCGAATAAAAGAATTAGCCTTGCCTTTGCCTTGCCTTGCCTTGCCTTGCCTTGCCTTGCCTTGCCTTGCCTTGCCTTGCCTTGCCTTGCCTTGCCTTGCCTTGCCTTGTCTCTCTCTCTCATTTCCTCTGCTGAAATACGATTCTGTTTTCACCATTCACATCCTGAGTTTATAATTTTTTTCAATTCCTTGAAAACACGGTAAGACTTTGTCGGACATTTGGGAAATTCTCAAGGCAAATAAGATTGCTTCAAGTGGGTCATTTGTCTTGATTCAAAGAAACCCATGTTTACATTAAAATGTAATCTTTTGGCAGTGGCCACATACCTCATGAAGGTTGATTTGGTTACTGATTTGTTTTGCAAGGCTTAATTTGACCCCAGTCTAGGGGCTAGAAGTCTGGAAAATATATCTTGTTCATTGCTCTCTCTCTCTCTCATCTCTCTCCTCTCTCCTCTCTCTCTCTCTCTCTCTCTCCTCTCTCTCTTCTCCTTCTCTCTCTTCTCTCTCCTCTCTCT
Organism: Stramonita haemastoma; assembly: GCA_030674155.1. Classification (NCBI taxonomy): domain Eukaryota; kingdom Metazoa; phylum Mollusca; class Gastropoda; order Neogastropoda; family Muricidae; genus Stramonita; species Stramonita haemastoma. The sequence continues at coordinate 59,736,114 of CM060330.1, forward strand.
CCTCTCTTCTCTCTCTCTCTCTCTCTCTCTCTCTCTCTCTCTCTCTCTCTCTCTCTCTCTCTCTCTCTCTCTCTCTCTCTCTCTCTTCTCTCCTCTCTCTCTCTCTCTCTCCTCTCTCTCTCTCTCTCTCTCTCTCTCTCTCTCTCTCTCTCTCTCTCTCATTTGTTTTCTTCAGATGTTGGTTGTTTGGTTTAGAAATGTCCCACATACATGAAGAAATATTCAGCATCAAGTTTTCTGTTTCCAATAAAGACAAAAGGACAAACACAGTACCACGCTGGCACTTTCATTTCATTTTTATTTTATTTTTATTTTCATTTTATACCACTTTATGTCACAGCAGATTTCTCTGCGTGAAATTCGGGCTGCTCTCCCCGGGGAGAGCGCGTCGCCACAAGTGCAGCCCCTACCCATTATTTTTTTCCCCCTCAGGGATGGTGTCTAAACACGACACCTGTGTGCATGCTGTTTTTTAATTTTGTCATCCGTTCCTACCGGCACACGATGGAATGCTGTTCCGAAAGGCGAACGGGACTTTAACGTGTGCGCAAGATGTTCTGCGTGCGTTCACACACGGACCTCGGTTTATAGTCTCATCCGAATGACTTCTGCTAAAACTGGATACAGGAAGCCCCTTGTAGTGGTAACTAAGCTCCAAAGCTCTGACTTTTGAAGTGCTGCATTGCTCTTTTGGAACTTCTCTGGGGTTTTTCATCTCATTTTGGTGTGTGAGGAGTGGGCTGACAGGTGATGATGATGATGATGATGATGATGATGATGATGATGATGATGATGATGATGATGATGATGATGATGATGATGATGATGATGATGATGACAGCTGTGATGTGTGCAGCCTGTATCAGGAGGTGTTGCAGTGGCGCCAGCCAGTCCTCAGCCATTAGTATGTTTTGTTGCCTGACACACACGTGCGCGCGCGCGCGCACGCACACACACACACACACACACACACACACACACACACACACACACATACACACACTCAACGGGATAACCTGATGGTTAGAGTGATGTGCTCGTGATCTGCCAAACCGGGTTCGAATCTTGTTCAAGAGGATTTTCCCTCTGAAGTTAACATCAGTGACGACTCCACTTTCCCCGAAAGTCCCTATAATGAGACTTCAAAACCGAGGTCCCCTGTGCAAACGAACGCTGAACATGCTGGGCACACGTTAACACCCGTTTCGCTTTCGAAAGAGTAGGCCATGGTGTGCCTGTGGGAACGGATGACAAAATTGATAATAAAAAGCATACACACGAGGACTGAATGTAAAAAAGCACATGAGTGCTTATTTCACTATCCTCAATATAAAGAATAAACAGAAGAACACACATACACACACCTGCGAGCGTGCAAGCGCAAGCGCTCACAGACGCATGCACGCACGCACACACACACACATACACGCACACACACACATACACGCACTCTCAGACACACACGCGCACGCACTCACGCACACGCGTGTGCACAAGAGGAAGCACGCAAGTGTATACATGCGCACTCAGGCACGCATGCAAGCACTCACGCACATATACACACGCACGCACATACGCACACATGCACACATACAGACGCGCGCGCGCGCACACGCACACACACACACGCACACACACAGTGTCTTTATGTCTCTGTCTCTCTCTCTGTCCCTCTTTCTTGCGATGATTCCATGTCTGTCAGTGTCTGTCTGTCTCTGTCTTTGTCTCTGTCTCTCTGCTTCTGTCTTTGTCTGTCTCTCTGTCTCTCTGTCTCATTCTCTCTCCCCCCCCCCCTCTCTCTCTCTCACTCTGTCTGTCTGTCTGTCTGTCTGTCTGTCTGTATGTCTGTATGTCTGTAGTCTCTGATGAAGAAGATAAAAAAGGGTACAGATATAATGATAAGGGAGGCCATTTCCCATCCCTGTTGTTCCCGATAGCAGACAGCCTGGCCTGCACAGCTGTCATTTCCGACACTTTTTCTGTCCTTCCTTCAGACACTTTTCTTCTGCAGTGTCCACTTTCGTCATCGGACTTTTTTCCCGCTGAAATGGGGAATGTTATTATATTTTGGGGCCTGCATCATCAACGTTGGCAGTAATGAGCGGGGAAAATCAAGACTCTCACTATTTTTGAAGCGTTTAAAGGAAACACGAAGCACACTTCATGCTGTTTATTATGCAGGCGTGTCTGTTTATTAAAGCATACAACAAACGTATTTTGTGGAGGAAACTGTTTCAAAAAACAAACTTTCAAGATATAACCAGTATTGCTACATTGACACTTTTCATGATGTCATGGGGCATTCCAGTTTTCATTTTAAGGCATTGAAAATATTTGCAAAATCTACACTTTTTTTAAATAGCTGTAGTGCCTAGTTGCTATAGATGATGAATCCAAACTTTAGTATATCAACTGAAGGTTAAGCAGCGCCGAGCTTAACCAGGACTTAGATGGGTGACCGTAGGTGGCTAATCCCCCCAGGAAAAAAGTGTGCATATCCAGAGATCATAGTTTCAAACTGAGTCAAACCACATCACATACAGATACTATAAAGCGATGTCCCATGTGCGCGCGCACGCAGAACCTCTTGCACACTCATTAAAACACGTTCCGCTTTTTGGAAGAGTAGGCCGTTGTGCGCTGGTGGGAAAAGATGACAATTTTTTTTTTAATGTACACATACGTGGATTGGATGTTAAAACACACAAGAATTTATTCCAGTGTCTTCGAAATAAAAGAATAAGATTAATGAAAAATACATTGAGCTAGGTTAAAAAGTTATAGCTTACCTGACTGTTATAGTGAATGAACCGTACAGTTTCACCTGGTCCATTTGTACTTCTCTCAACTTGTTATAGTGAACTGTACAGTTTCACCTGGTCCAAACAGCCCTCTCTCAACTAGTTATAGTGAACAGTTTCACCTGGTCCAAACACCCCTCTCTCAACTTGTTATAGTGAACTGTGCAGTTTCACCTGGTCCAAACACCCCTCTCTCAACTTGTTATAGTGAACAGTTTCACCTGGTCCAAACACCCCTCTCTCAACTTGTTATAGTGAACTGTGCAGTTTCACCTGGTCCAAACACCCCTCTCTCAACTTGTTAGTCTCCATGAAAGGATGGTGCAAGTTCCTTTCAATCAGTCCGCTTTGCAGTCTCTGACATCTACACTACTCCTTTTCTGCCATTAAAATCTTCACATCTTCCTAAGAGTCCGGGTATGTCATCCGCCCAGTCTTCATCACCAGTCTGGCTTTCCACCCTGCCTTTGAGAGTGCAGATGCAGGAGGTAATAGGCCATTCATTACCTGTACCTCAGAATACAGACACAGGAGGTAATAGGCCATTCATTACCTGTACCTCAGAATACAGACACAGGAGGTAATAGGCCATTCCTTACCTGTACCTCAGAGTGCATCAACAAGAGATAAGAGGCCATTCATTATCTGAACTTCAGCCCTGCCCTCCCTGCCTTGGAGGAAGGACGGACTACAGTGAGCAGCGAGGCAGAAGGCAGAAGGCAGTCAGTGCTGATCACCCACACTCACAACATGGGCCACACAGTGCTGGGGTTTTTTACCTGTGTGTGTGTGTGGGTGTGGGTGTGGGTGTGCGTGTGTGGGTGTGATTACAGGATTCTAAGAAAGGTTACAGGGGAAGTGCGTAGTGAGGTCAAGTAGAGAATGGGAGACAACTGCTTATAGCAAGTTCAGTGGCTAGGTAAGCATCTGTCAGTCTCGGAATACTATGGAGTTGTACTCTAGGCTCTAGAGCGCAAAGCCTGGTAAGTAAGTGTGGAGGCCAAGCTGTTACCTATGCAGCAGATCTCCACGACGCTGGAATGGTCCGGTAGAAAGGCAATCGCCAATACGAATGGTTCCAGTGCTGTTGCAGGAGCCGCCAGAACGTTGCCATAATTATAGGCCCACAGTCATGATGGTGAGGGGACAAGTAGAGGATGGGAGACAACTGCTGAAAGCCAGTTTCAACGACTCTTTGGAGAGCTTGGCTATCTGCTTCCCAAACAACACCAGACAATAATTCTTCATTCACTTCTACACACCAAAAATTGGAAGAGCCCAAAATAATTAGTGATGATGTCAGTTATATTTCTCTCTCTGTTTCTGTCTCTGATACTATTTACGCAGTTTGTTCCCTTTTAATTGTGAGGGGTTTTATGCTTTTGGGGGGATTTTTATTGTTATTTTTGTTGTTTTGCTATTGTCTTGTTGTTTGTTTATTTGAAGGGGTTGTGTTTTTGTTTTTATGGTTGTTTTTGTTGTTTCTTTGGGGGGTGTTGTTTTACTGTGTGAGTGTATAGGTTTTTAGGTTTACTTTAGTATCATAATGTATCCCTAAGGGTGGGGACTGGATGTAAAACAGTACATGTGTGCTTATTCATTATCCTCGACAAAAAAATGGTTTGATCTCTCTCTCTCCTCTCTCTCTCTCATCCTCTCCTCTCTCTCTCTCCTCTCTCTCTCTCTCTCTCGTACTCTCCTCTCTCCTCTCTCTCTCTCTCTCTCCTCTCTCTCTCTCTCTGTAAGCGCGCGCGCGCGCGCGCGCGTGCGTGCGTGCGTGTGTGTGTTGTGTGTGTGTGTGTGTGTGTGTGTGTGTGTGTGTGTGTGTGTGTGTTATGTGAATGTTATATGTGTGTGGAAGTGCGCGCGTCTGTGTCACACACGCAAACACGTGTGCATAATTATGTGTGTGCATGTCCGTGCTTTTGTGTCTCTGTGCGTGCGTGCATACATACTCTATTTTAATATGGCATGCCCTGCAGCAGTGCGGGCTGCTTCTCTCTCACACTTCACTCTCGCTTCACTGAACTTCCTCTGCCTGCACTCACTGCCCTCTCGGCCTCTGCACTGTCTCTGCCTCAGAATGTCTCTCTGTCTCTGTCTCTTTGCCCTCTCTCTCTCTCTCCTCTCTCTCTCATCTCCTCTCTCTCTCTCTCTCTCTCTCTCTCTCCATCTCTCTCTCTCTCTCCTCTCTCTCTCTCTCTCTCTCTCTACTTTCATTTTAATGTGTGTTTGTGTGTGTGTGTGTGTGTGTGTGTGTGTGTGTGTGTGGTGTGTGTGTGTGTGTGTGTGGTGTGTTTGTGCGTGAGTGTGTGTGTGTGTGTGTTTGTGTGTGTGTGTGTGTGTGTGTGTGTGTGTTTGTGCGTGAGTGTGTGTGTGTGTGTGTGTGTGTGTGTGTGTGTGTGTGTGTGTGTGTGTGTGTGTGTGTGTGTGTGATTCCATTTTCTTCTTCCATTCTCAATACTTTGTGTTCCATGCTCAGTCTCTTTTCTCCAACAATTTGCTTTCTTGAAATATTCCCCTTTCTTTTTTTGTTTGATATTTTTCACAATCTGCAAAGCGAGATTGGAATCGGGGTATGGTTTTTTGTTGTTGTTTTGTTTGTAGAGCTAAAGAGAAAGCCAGCAGAGGTGAAAGCGGCACTTTTATTAAATTTTCCTTCTTTCTTTCTGAGGCCTGCAATATCGTATCTGGTGCTGGTGCTGTGAACTGTCAGAGGGGAGTTTGGAATTCAGTGCAGAAAATTCAGAACAAAAGAAACAGCCTTCAAATGACATTAGCTTAGATGACTAGTTTTTGCATTTTAAGAATTTGCTTGAAACAGATGATAGCATGTGCACTTTACCGAAACAGGAAGACAACAGTATTCATGATGATATTGACAGTATTTTTGGTGATATTGACAGTAACCAGTTTTTTTTAGTCGCCCTGTTTCAAAGGAAGATATCGTATTAGCATTGAGGCGATTGAAGAATCGTAAAGCCGCAGGGCCAGATGGAATAGTGGGGGAGATGAAAAATATGCACGTAAAATCTGATATGATAATGAACTTTCTGTTTCGACTTTTCTACCTTGTGTTTCTCAAGGGTATGTTTCCTGACATGTGGACAGAATCAGTTGTTCTCCCCTTACATAAACAGGTGACGCTAATAACCCAAACAATTATCGTGGAAGTTCTTTGTGCAACATAACGATAAACTTTATAGTGCCATAATTAATCGAAGACTTCAGGAATGGGTGAATGAAAACAGTATGACTGGGGAATGTCAAGCGGGATCCAGGGGAAATAATTCAACTATAGACCACATGTTCACTCTGACATCATTATACAAAAACAATTCTGTTGAAACCACAAACTTTATGCCGCTTTATTGGGTTTCGAAAAGCGTTTGATTCAATTAATAGATGTATACTTTGGAATGTTTTGTTTAATCATGGAACGGGGGAAAGTTGTATCATAGTATTGTAAGCAAGTTTACTCTTTTAAAACTAGTCATAGATGTAGTTCATCCTTAACTCAGTATATGAATAATACATCTGGGGTAAAGCAAGGGGACGTATGTAGCCCTATCCTATTTCTTTGTTTGTTTATGAATTAACTGTAGAGGTTATTAGGTTTGGAAGGTATGGTGCAAGTTTTGCAAATGATGGTTCGGAAATGTTGTGGGGTTTTTGTGCTTTTTTTTCTTCCAGCTGATGATGTTGCATTGCTGTCTGAAACAGTAGTTGGCTTGCAAACTCAATTAAATAGCTTAGAAAGAGCTGCTGTTTCTCTCCGGTTAAAATAAATATGATCAAAAACAATGTAACAGTGTTTAGAAAAGGAGGTTTTCATGCTGATAGAGAACATTGGACGTACAATGGAAATGGTACGCTTGTTGTGAATGTTCGTAAAATTAATATCTGGGAATTTAGTTTTCAACTCGCTGTTTTAAACCTTTCTTGCAAAAACGTTGCAAGCAGAGTAAAACATACATTACTCTGTGTTTTGACAAAGTTGGCTTTGTTAAAATGATTCATTGACGTTACTTTTAGAATATATATGATTATCAAATTCAACCCACGGTTCAGTACGGTGCCAATCCGTGGAGTTTGGACCCAGCTGCTATGCACACCGAAAAGAGTTTCACCTGTATGCACTGAAAACGTTTCCTAGAGTTTT
>CM060330.1:59748076-59749669 GCA_030674155.1 Stramonita haemastoma
AGAGAGAGAGAGAGAGAGAGAGAGAGAGAGAGAGAGAGTCTTTTCAATAAGAGAAAAGAATAAGCACACATCATTAAAAATTTTCTTTTAAACATCCAGCCCTCAGTGAAGGAAAATTAATACTGCAAAAGTCAAATAAATAAATGAAGAGAGAGAGGGGGGGAGAAAGGGAGAGAGAGAGAGAGACAGAGACAGAGACAGAGAGAGAGAGAACTCTGAACACTTAATAGGTACATAGGCCCTAGGCTACAATACACTTAGTTTGGGGGAATGAGGAAAACCAGTATACTGGTATGCAAAGTGTGACCAAACATGAAAAATAACAACTGATTCCTTGGGGCTCATGATCAGAATGGTCATATCTTGAACAAGGATTTTTATTTCATTTTATTTTATATTTTATACCCACTTTATGTCACAGCAGATTTCTCTGCGTGAAATTTGGGCTGCTTTTCCCGGGGAGAGCACGTCGCCCCAAGTGCAGCACCACCCATGATCACATTTTTCCCGTCTGCAACTGTATTTGTTTCCAAATCAGAGTGGCTTTTTTCTACAGAAATTTGCTACGGACAACCGTCTTTGTGCCGTGGATTCTTTTACGTGCGCTAAATAGTGGTGCGTAACACACGCGACCTCGGTTTATTGTCTCCTCCGAAAGACTAGAACCCAGACCACCACTTATGGTCTAATGGATGGAGGAACATTTTTGGGCCCAAACGGGATTCGAACCACCGCACACTCCGACCCGAACTTTTCGCCTTCTAGGCAGGCGCGTTACCTCTAGACCACTGATCCAAGGATGTAGTTAGATACACGTCCGTGTTATACTGCATCCCTATTAAATTTTTAGTCAGCAAACAGTAAAATCGGTATCAGTCAAACTGTAACATTTCAATTCAGAATCTGAACCCTACTTGAAAACAAAACTTTAACACACCCATCATTAACTGATATTTTGATACAGAAATTTTCTTCCCCTATTAATGAATAAAAACTGTAGCTGATAGATCGGCTGCCTTCACTATTTGGAATGAGAAGAGAGAGAGGAGAGAGAGGAGAGAGAAGAGAGAGAAAAGAAGAGAGAGAGAGAGAGAGAGAGAGAGAGAGAGAGAGAGAGAGAGACAGACAACAGCAACAGACAGACAGACAGACAGAAGAGACAGAGACAGAGACAGACAGACAGACAGACAACAGAGACAGAACAGAGAGACAGAGACAGAGAGACAGAAACAGAGAAATCTTTTTTGTGTTTGTTGTGTTATGTGCGTGCGTGCGTGATGCGTGCGTTGTTAGTGTTCGCTCGCTTTCGTGTCAAGTCAAGTTAAGTCAAGTCAAAATGATCTTTATTGAGGATAAAAGAAAAGTTTACCAACTTTTTTTTCATCCGCCCCCACAAAAAAAAAATCATAAAAATTGCTTCTAAAGCTACAAAACAAATTATCAAAACCTTTTTGAAAAAATCAAAAAAAAAGAGGATTTTTTTTTACAACAAATCTCTCAAAAAAAACAACAACAAAAACCCGACCCAGACAGTAAACATAAACTCACGTGTGTGTGTGTGTGTGTGTGTTGTTTTTTTTGTTTTTGTGTGTG
>CM060330.1:59754769-59759769 GCA_030674155.1 Stramonita haemastoma
AAGGCACGAACAGACTATAAAAAGTTGATTACATGCAAAAAAACTAGACATAAGCGAGAAAAAGCCAAGTACTTGGCTTCTCTTGGTAAAAATAGCAAGCACTTTTGGAAAGAACTTAAGCAAGTTTCAGGAAGGCGGAAAACAAAAATCTGTAAAGATATAACTGATGATCAGTGGTTCAATCATTTTCAGCAATTGTTTAACGAAAACACAATAAACACCAGTATGAGACCAGCTACTGGCCTTGTACAAGCAGAAGGCAATGACTTAAGCTGTCAGCTTAATCAGCCTATCTCTGTAAAGGAAGTTGCTGATGCCTTACAACACTTAAAAAGAGGCAAGGCTTGTGGTGTTGATAACATCTTGGCAGAAATGTTAAAGCTAGCAGACAATCTGGCTGTGCGCTTTTTAACCAAATTGTTTAATATCTTGTTTGATAATAGTGTGTACCCAAATCAATGGGCAAAAGCCATTATTGTACCAATTCTGAAAAAGGGAGATGACAGTTTAACTGATAATTACAGGGGAGTTTCTTTATTGAGCTTGACTAGTAAATGTTATACGTCGGTTCTAAACAAAAGACTTGTGCAGTGGGCTGAAGATCATGAAAAACTGACAGAGTCACAAGCTGGATTCAGAAGTGGCTATTCCACAGCAGATCATATTTTTACACTCCAAGCAGTGGTCGAGAAGTGTTTAGCAAAGAAAAGAGGAAAACTTTATGCATGCTTTGTCGATCTGAGGAAAGCCTTTGACTCTGTTCAACGTCAGCCTTTGTTCAATATTATGAATCAAAATGGAATTCAGGGGAAATATCTAAATGCTGTTATTGCCATGTATGAATCGGTGGTGTCTTGTGTGCGTATCGAGAGCAGACTAACTGAATTTTTTGATTGTCCAATCGGTCTAAGACAGGGATGTGTGTTGAGTCCGATATTGTTTTCATTGTATATAAATGAAGTAGCTTCAGCAGTTGATACTAACGGTCTTCATGGTATACAGTTGTTGCCCAGTTTTCTTGAATTGTATCTTCTTTTGTTTGCTGATGATATAGTACTGTTATCATATACTGCAGATGGTTTACAAAACCAAATTAACAGTCTATACAATGCATGTACAAAAATGTTTTTGAATGTTAACATCGACAAGACAAAAGTTATGGTTTTTTCGCAAAGGTGGATTTTTGGGTAAGAAGGAAAAATGGAAGTTAGGTGACAGTGTATTAGAAGTGGTTAATAAATACAGTTATCTAGGATTTGTTTTTACCACGAGAATGAGCCTGAACAGAGGTGTAGATGCTCTTGCCATGAAAGGAAGGCATGCATGTATTGAATGCGTGAAACATATATCAAAACTAAATGACATTTCAAAGGATTGTTTTTTTCGAATTTTTGATGCGCAGGTACTGCCAATTCTCTTGTATGGATCTGAGATGTGGGGTCTTCATAGACTGAGCAATATTGAAAAGATACATACCATGGCATGTAAACGTTTTCTAAACGTTCCACTTAGGGTACCAAATAAATTTGTTTATGGAGAAATAGGACGTTATCCATTATATGTAAACAGTGCAGTCAGGTGCATTCGATACTGGTTTAAGCTTTTAAAAATGGACATAGATAGACTTCCCAAGCAAGCTTATCTAATGCTTGTTAACTTGGACGAATATGGCAAAACATGCTGGGTAACTTTACTTAAACATACCTTGTTTACTCTTGGTTTTGGGTATGCCTGGTTGGAGCAAGGAGTTGGTTGTGAACATACTTTTATATCGTTGTTTAAGCAAAGAATGATAGATGTATATTTACAAGAGTGGAATGGGTCTATAGTGGATAAAGACATATATCAGACATATAGACTGTTTAAAGCTGACTTTGGATGTGAACTTTATTTCGAATACATGGATATAAAATGTTTTAGGGATTGTTTAGTTAAGCTTCGTCTCGGCTTGCTACCAATTAATGGATCATCTTTCAGGAGAACTTTTAAGAAGGATACTGACTACATGTGTAAGTTGTGTAAGGTAGTGGAAGATGAAGAACATTTTATAAGAAATTGTATTCTGTATGAAAATCTAAGGTATAAGTACTTGGTCCCAATCGATCAACCATACGTAAATGTGTTGAAAATATGGCTGTGTATTTACCATTCGTAGGCTAAGTTTATATCTTTTCAATGCCTTAAAAATAAGGCAGGATTTTGTTGAAAACTTGGAGACTTGACAAACAAATAACATCATTTAAAAGAGGTCAGTTTAATCTAAAAGGACACATGTTCACACTTGATATGTTTTAGCAGTTGCCATATATGTCATGAGGTTTTATTTTATTTTTGCATTCTTTGCTTTGCTATGCTTTGTTTACCCCATTCTTGGGGCTGGTGGCCTGAAGAATAAATCTTGTTCATGTTCATGTTCTCTCTCTCCTCTCTCTCTCTCTCTCTCTCTCTCTCTCTCTCTCTCTCTCTCTCTCTCCTCTCTCTCTCTCTCTCTCTCCTCTCTCTCTCTCTCTCTCTCTCTCCTCTCTCTCTCTCTCTCTCAATGTTATGATTTGAATGACTTATTTTGTTATAGATGGTGGTGGATTGATGTTTTCAGTCGTTTACCTCATTATATTCTCATGTTTGCTCTTTATTGCACTTTTTTTCATATCAAAATCTTCATTTGATTCTTACTTCTTATTTCAATTTCTGAATGCGTGCCTTTTTAAAAAAAAAAAAAAACCTTATTAATGTATTGCTTTCTTATTTCTTGTCTGTTATTTGCTACTTGGTATGGTTTCTTGCTCTTGGTATTTGGATCATTATTATTGTTGTTGTTTAGGTAGAGGTTTTTTTTTTATCTTGACGTATCACTGATAAGGGCGGGGACTGGATTAATAAAGCACACAATTGCTTATTATTATCCTCGAATAAAAGAATTAGCCTTGCCTTGCCTTGCCTTGCCTTGCCTTGCCTTGCCTTGCCTTGCCTTGCCTTGCCTTGCCTTGCCTTGTCTCTCTCTCTCATTTCCTCTGCTGAAATACGATTCTGTTTTCACCATTCACATCCTGAGTTTATAATTTTTTTCAATTCCTTGAAAACACGGTAAGACTTTGTCGGACATTTGGAAATTCTCAAGGCAAATAAGATTGCTTCAAGTGGGTCATTTGTCTTGATTCAAAGAAACCCATGTTTACATTAAAATGTAATCTTTTGGCAGTGGCCACATACCTCATGAAGGTTGATTTGGTTACTGATTTGTTTTGCAAGGCTTAATTTGACCCCAGTCTAGGGGCTAGAAGTCTGGAAAATACATCTTGTTCATTGCTCTCTCTCTCTCTCTCTCTCCTCTCCCCTCTCTCTCTCTCTTCTCTCTCTCTCTCTCTCTCTCTCTCTCTCTCTCTCTCTCCTCTCTCTCTCTCTCTCTCTCTCCTCTCTCTCTCTCTCTCTCATTTGTTTTCTTCAGATGTTGGTTGTTTGGTTTAGAAATGTCCCACATACATGAAGAAATATTCAGCATCAAGTTTTCTGTTTCCAATAAAGACAAAAGGACAAACACAGTACCACGCTGGCACTTTCATTTCATTTTTATTTTATTTTTATTTTCATTTTATACCACTTTATGTCACAGCAGATTTCTCTGCGTGAAATTCGGGCTGCTCTCCCCGGGGAGAGCGCGTCGCCACTAGTGCAGCCCCTACCCATTATTTTTTTTTCCCCCTCAGGGATGGTGTCTAAACACGACACCTGTGTGCATGCTGTTTTTTAATTTTGTCATCCGTTCCTACCGGCACACGATGGAATGCTGTTCCGAAAGGCGGAACGGGACTTTAACGTGTGCGCAAGATGTTCTGCGTGCGTTCACACACGGGACCTCGGTTTATAGTCTCATCCGAATGACTTCTGCTAAAACTGGATACAGGAAGCCCCTTGTAGTGGTAACTAAGCTCCAAAGCTCTGACTTTTGAAGTGCTGCATTGCTCTTTTGGAACTTCTCTGGGGTTTTTCATCTCATTTTGGTGTGTGAGGAGTGGGCTGACAGGTGATGATGATGATGATGATGATGATGATGATGATGATGATGATGATGATGATGATGATGATGATGATGACAGCTGTGACGTGTGCAGCCTGTATCAGGAGGTGTTGCAGTGGCGCCAGCCAGTCCTCAGCCATTAGTATGTTTTGTTGCCTGACACACACGTGCGCGCGCGCGCGCGCACGCACACACACACACACACACACACACACACACACACACACACACACACACACACACACACATACACACACTCAACGGGATAACCTGATGGTTAGAGTGATGTGCTCGTGATCTGCCAAACCGGGTTCGAATCTTGTTCAAGAGGATTTTCCCTCTGAAGTTAACATCAGTGACGACTCCACTTTCCCCGAAAGTCCCTATAATGAGACTTCAAAACCGAGGTCCCCTGTGCAAACGAACGCTGAACATGCTGGGCACACGTTAACACCCGTTTCGCTTTCGAAAGAGTAGGCCATGGTGTGCCTGTGGGAACGGATGACAAAATTGATAATAAAAAGCATACACACGAGGACTGAATGTAAAAAAGCACATGAGTGCTTATTTCACTATCCTCAATATAAAGAATAAACAGAAGAACACACATACACACACGTGCGAGCGTGCAAGCGGAAGCGCTCACAGACGCATGCACGCACGCACACACACACACACATACACGCACACACACACATACACGCACTCTCAGACACACACGCGCACGCACTCACGCACACGCGTGTGCACAAGAGGAAGCACGCAAGTGTATACATGCGCACTCAGGCACGCATGCAAGCACTCACGCACATATACACACGCACGCACATACGCACACATGCACACATACAGACGCGCGCGCGCGCACACGCACACACACACACGCACACACACAGTGTCTTTATGTCTCTGTCTCTCTCTCTGTCCCTCTTTCTTGCGATGATTCCATGTCTGTCAGTGTCTGTCTGTCTCTGTCTTTGTCTCT
>CM060330.1:59769769-59772269 GCA_030674155.1 Stramonita haemastoma
CAGTACCAGTGACAATGACAATGACATTACTGATGATGACGAGGCAAGCAATGACAGAACTGACAAGAACTTAGTAGACAATATGGGTGACATTCACTACCATGGGAATGACGACACTGACTTAGAACTAAACCACGACAAAACACCAGAAGTGACTAACACAGACCTTGACATACAGGCTGAGTTATCAAATCTTAGTAAAAAGGACAGGCGCACATCCACTGTAGTTGTGACTAAGGATGGGGATACACCAGAGAAGGATGCTGTGGTTGGACAGTCTAACACAAATACCAGCAACCTCATACCCCAAACACAAAGAATAGTTGTTGAAAACAAGCAAACTGAGGCAAAGAAGGGTAAGACTCACGATGCCTGTCTGTCATCATCAGGGAGGCAAGCAAGGCCACCTAGGCGTGCTGCCTCCCAGAAACAAGCAGGCACCCAACATAACACACAGGGGGCCTCACGCAGATCAGTTAGCCAGTCAAGCATCCTAGACTCTCTCAAACGAGTGTCAGTGGATGAACACTCCAAGGGGGGTGAAGGGAAGGTGGAGAAACAAAAATCTCATCCCAAAGGAGCCTCTGACTCCAGCAAATAGGACACTGGCCGGGCCACAATAAGTGATACCAATGCAAGTTATATTCAATGTCCCAACCATGGTGATGTTTGTATGCCCAAAGAGAGCCATAGTTCTGTTGTATAAATGTAAATAACACACAGCTTTGTTTCCTCAATTATAAGTTAATGGTTTGCTCCAGAAACTAGATAACAGTGATTTATAGATTTTCTTTTGATGCACGATTTTATTTGCTTAACAGAAACTTTTGTTGCAGATAGTTTTGATTCATCACTTTTCTCTGATTTTGATATATTTACTTCAAGGGCTAAAAAATTGTCCACCATGGAAGGTATTCTGGAGGGGTGATTGTCATGATTAGAAAGAAGTTTGCTTTTTTTGTTGAAAAGATTAACATTGATTATGATAATACAATTGTGATTAAGATCCACAAAAATATGTTTTCAACTGACAAACATATAATGTTAGTATGTACGTATATACCCCCTCATGATTCCATGTTCTGGACACTTCATCAAAATGGATATGGGATGGAAATGTTGGAACAATGTTTACTTGAACTACAGGATTCAAATGATGATTTTTACCTTATGTTAATGGGCGACTTCAATGCTAGAACTTCAAATGGTAACTATTCATTTTGTGATGATAATTTTGATTTTGATGTAACAGATTCTGCCACTGATGATTTCTCAAGGAGTTCTCAAGATAATAACACAAACGTATTTGGAAGACAACTTCTTGAAATCTGCAACATGCTTGACTGTATGATATTGAATGGTTTGTGTCAACCAAAATTTGATGATGGTTTTACATATATCTCACCTTCAGGAGCTAGCACTGTGGATTATTTTGTTGTTTCTTGCGAGTTGTTTCTAACTGTGAATATTGTTGCTGTTGATATAAAAATATGTCTGAGTCAGATCATCTACCAATTGTTATGACAATTGACTGGAATATTGACATATTTGAAGATAGTGGTATAGAAGAGATCAAAGAGACAAATATTGTAGCAGAAAAACTTGTGTGGAAAGAGGATAAGAAAGAGGACTTCATTAGATCACTAAATAGCAACATATTCAAGAAAATATTAAAACTGCAATAGATTTACTAGACAGTGATGTAGATAATGGTTTAGATCTTTTTGTCCAATGTTTAAAGGAATCCAGCCAATGTATGTTAGTAAAAACTGTTAAGAGACAAAGAAAGCAGGCAGAATGGTTTGATGCAGAGTGTTATCAAGCTAAAAAGGAAACTAGAAAAGCCTTGAATATTTTTAGGAAACTAAGAAAAGATGAAGACAGACTTGTGTATGTCACAGCACGAAAAAAGTATAAAAAGTTATTAAAATCCAAACGACAAGCATTCAGAAAGCAAAAAGTAGAGTCTCTTGCCTCAAATATTTCTAACTCAGCTGTTTTCTGGAAAGAACTTAGAAGAATGGGCTGTAATGATAAAGTTAAACTTAAAAACAACATTAAAACTTCAGACTGGGTAAATCATTTTAAAAATGTGTTTCAAAGCAATGAAACTTTGCATAACCAACATGCACACATTGAAGTTAATTTGTCTGAAGAGAGTGAACATGCATTAAACAAAGAGATATCTGAAGAAGAAGTAAATAGAGCTGTTCATAAACTGAAGGCTAGAAAAGCCAGTGGAATTGAGGAATTATGGCTGAAATGTTGAAAAATGGTAGCTGTGAGGTTAAAATTTTCTTAATAAGCTTTTTAATACAATATTTAGCAAGGCATATATCCTCATGTTTGGTCAAAGGCTGTGATAATCCCAATTTATAAAAAAAGGAGATTTAGATAATGTAGACAACTATAGGGGAGTTTCACTACTAAGCATCTTATCAAAATGTTATACATCAATACTTAAGCAAGACTCTATGAGTGGCTAGAAAGTAATGATCTC
>CM060330.1:59777269-59784769 GCA_030674155.1 Stramonita haemastoma
GAGAGAGAGAGAGAGAGAGAGAGAGAGAGAGAGAGAGAGAGAGAGAGAGAGAGAGAGAGAGACAGAGAAGAGACAGAGAGAGAGAGAGGAGAGAGACAGACAGACAGACAGACAGACAGACAGACAGACAGAACAGAGACAGAGACAGAGACAGACAGACAGACAGACAGAGACAGAGACAGAGAGACAGAGACAGGACAGAGAGACAGAGAGAATGCGTGTTTGTGTTTGTGTGTGTGTATGTGCGTGCGTGCGTGAGTGCGTGCGTGTGTTAGTGTTCGCTCGCGTGCGTGTCAAGTCAAGTTAAGTCAAGTCAAAATGATCTTTATTGAGGATAAAAGATTAAGTTTACACAACTTTTTTTCATCCTGCCCTCACTAAAAAAAAAATCATAAAAGTTGACTTCTAAAGCATACAAAGACAAATTATCAACCTTGTTGAAAAACTAAAAAAAATGAGGATTTTTTTTACAACAAATCTCTCAAGATAAAAACAACAACAAAAAACCCAGACCCAAGACAGTACAACATAAGCTCACGTGTGGGGTGTGTGTGTGTGTGTGTGTGTGTGTGTGTGTGTGTGTGTGTGTGTGTGGTGTGTGTGTGTGTGTGTGTGTGTGTGTGTGTGTGTATATGGGTAGTGTGTGTGTATGTGTGTGCAAATTTTTACATTTTAATTATTTTAGTCTTTTATACCGATGATTATGGAATAGACACTCGTGTGCTTTTTTTTACATTTAGTCCCCGTGTGTATGCAGTTTTTGTAAATCGTGTCATCTGATCCCACCGACGTGTGTGTGTGTGTGTGTGTGTGTGTGTGTGTGTGTGTGTGTGTGTGTACAGCCTGACACTGTTTCCTGTGTGAGGGAGAGGGAGGAGGACGGAGGAGGGCAATATACTGAGGACCTCCCTCCTCCTCTGTGGGAGAGGCCAGAGGTGGGCTCTGCTCTGATGTAGCTTTCAGCCCTGCTGCCACCTTTCTCTGTCCGGCTGTCTGTCTGGCTGGCTGGCTGGCTGGTTGGCTGGCTGGCTGTCTGTCTTTCTGTCTGTGTGTCTGTCTGTGTGTCTGTCTGTGTGTCTGTCTGTCTATCTGTCTGTCTGTCTGTCTGTCAGCTTATTGCTTCCTTTAGCTGTGCTGTTTATAGCTATGTTATTAGGAGAAAATGGAACAGTGTGTGTGTGTGTGTGTGCGTGCGTGCGTGCGTGCGTGCGTGTGTGTTTTATTTATTTTTTATTTATTTATTCTTTTATTTCGAGGATAATGGAATAAGCACTCGAGTGCTTTTTTGCACCCGGTCGTTGTGTATATGCAGTTTTGTCAATTTGGTCATCCGTTCCAATCAGCACACAATAGCCTCTCTAAAGCGGAACGGGTTTTCCCGTGGGCGCATGATGTTCTGCGCTCGTTCGCACACAGGATCTTGGTTTATAGTGTCGTGTGTGTGTGTCAAGTCAAGTCAAATCAATTTTTTATTTCCAGACGGTACATTGAATAAGCATTTATTTGCTTTTTTTCATCAAACCATCTGTCTAGGAAGAAAAGAGAAAATTAAACATTCCACCAATATTGTTTAACTAACATGATTCAACAACCTCAAAATTAAGATATATCTATAGAATAAAAAAAGAGGAAAAAACAAAAAAGTGTGTGTGTTTGTGTGCGTGTGTGTGTGTGTGTGTGGTAGCTTCGATTTTACATCTGTTCACTTAAAGTATATTAGACAAAGGAAAAGGGAGGTGGGGGTGACATGTTAATGAATGTGTGCAGTAAAATGGGTGTCTATTACTTAAATGGCGTAGACAGTATACAGTATAGGTCTAAACAATGATAACAATAAATAAATACATTATAAATGCAAACATAACTTATAGCTACAATAAATGTCCTGAAGAACTGTCCATTAAAGATTTTGTTATATAAAACACCTTTTTTTTTTTTAATCTCATCCAAGGATTTCTCAGAAAAAGGGGGTAAGAACGGTTTTAGGCTCTAACATTCCAAAATAATATGAATGCTAGTAATTTTTCACCGCACAAATATTTTATACTTTTGCTATAATTATTTAGTGATAAACTCATTCAGTTTTATCCCACAAAATTTGCGCTAGCCTTTCTTGCTGTGACAAAACTTGTATATTCGTATAGGTCTGAGAGTGATCTTTGTTTCCTTAAATCAGAGACAGTGACAAAAAACCTTTCTGATAAGTGCTCCTTTGGATAATTAGCTTTATTGGCCCTGCTCGAGGTGCCTCTTCTAGTAAGTGACAGCCGTCTTGCCAAGATAATGGAACATGTATGTAGTTCCATAGAATCCTCTCAATATTATATATTATATATATAATATATATAAATATATATATATATATATATTATATATATATATATATATATATCCCCATCTTGCTTTCTCCGGCTTTCAGAAATATGCCCCCCCCCCCTCCTCAGAAATATTCCCCCCTTCAGAAATATACCACCCTCAGATATATGCCCCCCCCCTCCTTCAGAAATATACGCCCTCAGAAATATGCCCCCCCCCCCCCCTTCAGAAATATACGCCCTCAGAAATATGCCCCCCCCCCCCCCCCATCAGAAATATACGCCCTCAAAAATATGCCCCCCCCCCCCCCTGCTGCTGCAGACAGAGGGTGACGGGGCGGAAGAAGACAGTTTGCTGCTGGCCACTGCAGGACAAAAAGCGCCTCCTTCAGCAGAGGAGAGCAGTGTCTGGCATGTGTGGCCATTACTTAGTTTCCACTTTCTTCTTCTCTTTTTGGGTTGGAGAGGAACAAAATGGTGTTCAAGAAAAAGGCTGTCTCGACAGTAGCAGCTGGTTTGAAATGCAGTGAGGCCTGTTTTGGAACAGCTAGGCCTACTGTAGGATTTTTTTTCAGTGCAAATGGTTTTATTTTTTTTATTTATTCTTTTCTTTAGAGGATAAAAGAATAAATTTTTAAAAAGCCATAATTTACAGGATAATGGAAAAAAACATCCATGTATTTTTACTCCAATCCCCGTGTATGCTTCGTCTATCATGTGGGAGTCCTGTGTTCAGAAATACAGATCCCGTTTCTGTCATGATGGTGTTTTCCGGAGACGTACGTCTCCATCAGTTCTGTGTCCATCAAAGTTTGACACAAGCTGAGAATGCTATTAATGAATATTGTTGTTTGCCAGTATGAACTTTTCTTAGTGGTTTTAAGTTATTTTTATACTGTCATAACTATCATCTTACGATAATTCAGTAAACAACGGCGCTTATGTCCTCCACAAGACCTAGCTTTGTTGACCCTAAGAACTGATCATTATAGGATAAAGGTAAAAGGTGAAGGTACGAACTGAACATAATAGGATACGAACTGATCATTATAGGACAACGCACCATTTTTTCTTTCTTTCTTTAGCCACCATGTTCTTGTTGTTGAGACTGTTGGTAGAACTGGACACAGCAGGTTGGTGACCACAGCCATCCAGTCCTTGCCTGCCTCATGGACATGAGGTCGGTTTTCTCAGTTCTGTGAACGGTAGTTTGGTATTTCAGCTTGGCTATGCCCTGTGGGGGCTGGTCAGTTTCATTTGTCAGGAATTCCTAATTTGGACTCTCGGGGTGGTTTGTGGTTTTGTTTTAGGACCGTTAGCCATTTTCAGTTTGGGATGGCTTCCAGTTTAAATCTGAGAGGGGAGGGGGTGATTGTACTTTTTGTTGTTTGCAGTTTTGAAGTAGCTTATTCTTGGTTCCCTTTGTGAGAGGCTGGTTTCGGTGTTTCAACCTTTTTTCTTTTTTTTTTTTTTTTTTTTTTTTTTTTTTTTTTTTGGGGGGGGGGGGGGGGGGGGGGGGGCGGCGTCATCCTACTTTGTGATTCGTAATTTAGACTTTTGGGTGGTGCGTATTGTTTGTTTGTTTTTGTTGTTTTTAGGAGTTCTATTTTTCTTATTAACAAGCACAACCATTGCGTTCCACGGTTTGTGACGCTGATTTCTGAGAGGTTTGCAGCTCTGTGGGTGGTTTGTGTGTGGATGGCGGGCGAGGGGCATGAGGAGGCGTGTCTGGCTCCTCCCTGGATGGCGCCCATCCCACCACTGTTCCTGCCCCGAAAGGCTGGACCAGGGGCGATAATCTACAGACAAACCGACAGGCCGATATGGCTTGTCTCTCTTGAGTCTTTCATAGGCACCTTACTTTATTTATTTATTTATTTTATTGATTCCTTTATAACAAGGATAATGGAATAATCACTCATGTACTTTCTGCATCCAGTCCCCGTGTGTATGCAGTTTTGTATATCTTGTTATCTGATCACACTGGCACACAATGGCCTACACTTACGAAAAGCGGAACAGGACTTAACGTGTGCGCAAGATGTTCTGCGTGCGTTCGCACTCGGGGCCTCGGTTTACAGTTTCATTTGAAGGACTTTTGGGGAGAGTGGAGTCAGCGCTGATGTTAACTCCAGGGGAAAATATCCTCTCGAACGGGAATTGAACCCGGTTCGTCAAATTTCGAGCGCAATGTTCTGACCACTCGGCCATCCCGTCTAGGCACCTGACAGAATAAGTGTTGTACAAGAACACGGGGAGGGAGTTCAACAGACGTGCCCATGCTGACCTCTCTAAACTTATCCTGACTGTCAACTTCCTCTGTCTGTCTGTCTGTCTGTCTGTCTCTGTCTCTGTCTGTCTGTCTGTCTGTCTGTCTGTCTGTCTGTCTGTCTGTCTGTCTCTGTCTCTGTCTCTTCTCTCTCTCTCTCTCTCTCTCTCTCTCTCTCTCTCTCTCTCTCTCTCTCTCTCTCTCTCTCTCTCTCTCTCTCTCTAAGGGGATACATTCCTCTTGTGTTATACAATTTTAGACAAAATTTAAGGCATAGGCCTATATCTCCCTTAGCATGAAGCCTATTAATGACGTGCACGAGAATCTGTGTGTGTGTGGGGGGGGGGGGGGGTGAATCATATGCTTTTAAAAATAATCTGGGACATATGCTTATGCAATTTGTCATTGGTAGTGCTTATCCAAAATGAGGATATTGGTTAAGTTGTTTTTTTTAACCCTCCCCCCCCCCCTCTATTACCAAAACTATTATGATGGCTAGGCGATATGACTTGTTTTGTTCACAGCTGATGGTTGGATAATGTACCCAGTAGCTAACTGGTTCTGTTTTATTTCCTAGTTTTGTTTGGTTGGTTTGGTTTGGAGTTCTACTTACTTATTATCGGTTTTTCTAGTGTGATTTTTTTGTTTGTTTTCTATTATAATGATCGTTCGATTGTTTCGTATTAATTTTATTTCACTGTATTGCACCATTGTTATTCTATTATTATCTTCTGTCTTTACATCTTGTCCTCTGATAACTGCTGTCTTGTTGTCTTGGTCTTGTTATTTGATCTGTTATTGCTGTCAGTTGGAGGTGGTTTTTAACTTGATGTAATCCCTGATTAGGGAGGGGACTGGATATTAAAAAAAGCACATGAGTGTTTATTCATTATCCTCGAAATAAAAGAATTTGATTCGATTTGGTTTGATTTGATTTGATTTGATCTCTCTCTCTCTCTCTCTCTCCTCCTCTCTCTCTCTCTCTCTCTCTCTCTCTCTCTCCTCTCCTCTCTCTCCTCTCTCTCTCTCTCTCTCTCTCTCTCTCTCTCTCTCTCTCTTCTCTCTTCTTCTGTCTGTCTGTCTGTCTGTCTGTCTGTCTGTCTGTCTGTCTGTCTGTCTGTCTTCTTCTCTCTCTCTCTCCTCTCTCTCTCTCTCTCTCTCTCTCTCTCTCTCTCTCTCTCTCTCTCTCTCTCTCTCTCTCTCTCTCTCTCTCTCTCTCTCTCTCTCTCTCTCAGGACAGGATAACCAAATGAGGGCTGTGCATTGTGCTTGTGATCTGCTGACTCCGGGTCCAGTCCTATTCAGAGGGGTGGCTGGTTTCCCCTGGAAGTAACATCAAACATCGAAAGAAAAGCATCAAAATGTTGAACTAATAGTTTTAGGAGAACAAGGTCGCAATACCTAGTGACCTACACAGCATTCTTGAGAAAAGCAATACTGAAGAGACCTGTACCAACTTTTAAAGTACTCTTATCAGACGCTACCGATATTAACAGAATCTACAGACACAACCGCACCAGACTATACGACCTCTCTGCACAAGACACTGGGCATGCTTTAGTAAAACACTCTAT
This sequence comes from Stramonita haemastoma, assembly GCA_030674155.1. Classification (NCBI taxonomy): domain Eukaryota; kingdom Metazoa; phylum Mollusca; class Gastropoda; order Neogastropoda; family Muricidae; genus Stramonita; species Stramonita haemastoma. The sequence goes on from CM060330.1 coordinate 59,783,428, forward strand.
CATCAGATCCACACTACAAAGGAACTTCCCCACTGAAAAAGAATACTGAATGAACCACACTTGCGTACATTTCTAAAAGTAATACGGAAGAAACCAAACTTGCATATATTTCTAAAAGTAATATCATGGGAAACTGCGAACAACACCAGTTTATGAAATCTTTCTACAAAGTTAATGTATGCTTTAATTTGATACTTTAACAGCAGACTCTTCGTATAAAGAAAGAAAATAAGAGAGTGAAAGAGAGAAAGAGATAGAGCAAGGAAGAGGGAGGGGTACGAAGAGAGAGATAGAAAGAGACAGAGAGAGACAGAGCATACATAATACATACATACATACATACATACATACATACATACTACATACATACATACACACATACAACATACACACATACATACACATACACACACATACACATACATACGACACATACACACAACAACATACGCTACATACTACGCATATAATACATACATACAGACAACAACAGACACACAGACAGACATGCGTGCTGTTCGTAGTACGTACGCATGCACATATAACATACATACAACCACACCAGACAACAGACAACATGCTACATTTACTATACCATACATACATACATACATACATACTACATATACATAATACATACATACTACATACATACTATACATATACATACATACTACATACATCATACATACATACATAATTAATTAATTAATTAATTAATTGATTGATTAATTGATTATTTATTATTTATTTATTTATTTATACCACTTTATGTCACAGCAGATTTCTCTGCGTGAAATAAGGGCTGCTCTCCCCGGGGAGAGCACGTCGCCACATGTCCAGCGCCTACCCATTATTTTTTTCTCAGGGATGGTGTCTAAACACGACACCTGTGTGCATGCTGGGTTGTCTTTTTTTTATAATTCTGTCATCCGCTCCTACCAGCACACGATGGCCTGCTCTTCCGAAAGGCAGAACGGGGTTTTAACGTGTGCGCAAGATGTTCTGCGTGCGTTCACACACGGTGCCTCGATTTATAATCTCATCCGAATGACTTTGACATTCAGTTCGACTTTTTCGTCAAACTGGGAAGAAAGGGCGAGGCTGGGTACGAACCTAGAAACTCATGGTTTACTTGTTGGCAGGCGAACGTCTTAACCATCCTGCCACCTTCCTTCCCACATACATACATACATACATACATACATACATACATACATACATACATACATACATACATACATACATACATACATACATACATACATACATACATACATACATACATACATACAATCATCATAATACATACATATATAGATATACAATGACATGAACATAT